>APFE030482483.1:2790-61085 GCA_000404065.3 Pinus taeda
GTGGTGTTCCAGTCCAGCAGTCTTGTAAAGCATTTCACCCCTCCCACTCTCTCGGGCTTCATGCTTTAGGGGGCATCTGTTACACAGTAAAATGTCACTTCCATCATGTCAGTCTCCCTACTGTGCTATAAACCACATTCACCCATACTCATGCTCCTCAAAAATGGCTAAAAACCCTCTTTGCCTAAGTTAAATGGATCATCACGTCTGTTAATAAAATAACCGCGCTGACGGGCGGGAGCCAATGTATCTGCTGCGCTGCCAGCGCGGAAGCACACGACTTTTCCGCGCTGGTCCCATTTCCACGAACAGCGCTCCCTCCGTTTGTCCTTTTCGCGCTGACCAGACCTTTTCTACATAGGTTTGCGATGTCAGCGCGGCAGTTCACGGGTTTTCCACGCTGATCCTGTTTGGGCGAATTTGTTCTAACAACCAGCCTTCCAGATCCATCCAGAACTGGTTGTTAGCATTGTTGAGGTCGCCATCCTTTCTCTGGCATGTCTGTTCGACTGACCATCCTCCATTTATCTTTGGGGAAAGCTCATCCTTTACCTATTCATGGAGACTCCTTCTCCTTTATAAGCCTCCTCCATTGCCCATGAGCAGCTAGTTTGGAACATATAGACTTTGATTGAGGAATTCTTAGTGCATTAGTGCTGCTCTTTGTAGGCATTTGGTGTGTTGTGTGAGGATTGTTTTGAGCTTGAGGAAGGTCATTAGCTTGTTGCCTTGTATGTGAGAGAGAGACCTTTTGACTTGGGAGATTTGCTTCAAAGGTGAATGCTTGGAAGATATGTTGGCTGGGCCCTCTAGAGAAGGACTCAGTGTTAGGACTTCGGTTGTACCTTACTCTATTTTCTGTTAATAAAGATAGATGACTACTCTTATGGTTCCATTTACATTTGTTCAATGATTGATCAATGCAAATTGTATCTTTCCTGACCGATACATAGTTGTTGTTAGTAGATTTTACGCTCTTGTTTGTTCTCTTTTGCTTGTGCATGTGTTCATCTGCGAGGATAGCGGGGAATTGTGATCGGCTGGAGCGAAGGAGCGAGAGGAGTATCTCTTCGATAAACAAGCGTTGGAATCCAAGTAGGTTACTCTCACCCACTTGTTAATTACAACTAGGAACCTGCGGTGTAGCATTGTTTGATTGTTGCTAGACCCCTGTTGGGCTAGTAGGGATCGCCTCTATCCGTAGAGGGGATTTACCTATCCAACAGTAGCCAACCCTAGCTCAATGGGAGAGGAAATTACGGTTTAGTGTAGGCAAAACAGGGGATTTGGGAAATTTATAGGAATGAAGAGAAATAAAGGGGATAGGGGGCTTCTAAATTCTTAGGAAACTTTTAGGAGGTAGTGAGGGATGTTAGGAAGTAGGAGAAACTAGAATTTCAAGGATTGAGTGAGGGGAAGAGTTCTAAAAGAGCAAAACACAGGCCTAGTCTAGAAAAGTGTCAAAAGCGTAGCAATGGGCTAGGGTTTGTAGAAAAATGATGATTTTGAGGGATAAGAGTGATGGGAATTGTTTAGGAAGGTATATTAAGGATAGGGGAAGGTGTAAGAGCATCAAGATACATGTTTTGTTGATGATTTAACCATGGAGGTCATGAAACCAAGAAAAATGCCCTCAAAACCCTAGGAGAGGGAAATGAGAGGAATGGGCATGGGAAAAGGTCAAGGGAGGTATATGGAGTGTATGTGAGTGAGATATCAATGGATAAGAGTGCAAATGAGCCTTCCATTGGTCTTTTATGGCCTTTATACCTTGTTTAGATTTTCAAAATTAGTCTTGGGACCCACTTTTTCTTTCTCAAACTTGACTTGTCTTTTACAATTTACCTTTCAACTTGATCTTCTTGGTGAATTTGGAAACATAATGAATTTGAAACTCTTCCTTTTGGATGATGGAACTTTAAACTTAAAAAACTTGGAACCATAAGAATTATTACATATTAAAACCATAAAATTACATATTGGCTTGAATATTCAAATTACAAACTATTTTGCTGATGAAATCTTGTTTATTCTTACTCCCTCACTTGTTGGTCTTTTATGCAGGAGATGGTGTTTTAGTGGACCTTGGAAACCCTAAGACCTAATGGAGACTTTGAATGGTTGTGACCATGATGAAAATGACTGTCATGATTGATACAAATGGCATGATAAAAATAACTTTATGAATGATGTACAGTCAACAAGATGTGAAACTATGCTAGCAAGTAATCACATTTAGGGAAGAGTGATGTTTTTGAACCAGGACTACCATCAGTGACTAATTTTTTGCGTGACCTAGTGGAATGATAAAAAATTTCTGAGTGGGACCCTTAAAATGATATGAAAAGAGGATTTTTGATCACTAATGGCAGTATGCAAATACTGACTTTAACACCATGCATTTTGACCTAGTTCTCCCTTTCGCACTCCCTAACACTCCTCAACATGCATTGGCACTCTCTAGCACACCTTAGCACTCTTCGACATGCTCTACCACTTCATAGCATGCATCACACTCCCCAACACACATTGGCACTTGGCACTTGGAAAGTCTTAGCATGTTTGGCATGCGTTGAGATGACTTGGTATGATTTGGCATGGTTTAATATTAAAGTCATTTGAGATCAAATATTGGAAAGTAGATGAGAAGCAACGGAGGAATATTTTGCACTTAGAATGCACTGACACTTGGCACTTGGCACCTATTGGCACCTACTGTTGGTGTGCCTAACATGCCCCTCATGGAAAAGGTAAATTGATGACTTATTAACCCTATTATGTGTCCCTTGTAGTTTAACTTGTTCCTCCATTTTGTTGCCTTGGCAGTCCCTGGCATGCATTATCACACCCTTGCAAATCTTGGCATGCCTTAACACTTGGCACATCTTAGCTTGTTTTACATGCCTTCATAATATTTGGCACATGTTAGCATGTCCTATCATTCCCTAACACACCTTGGTAGTCATTCCCTCACAGCTAACATTGCATTTTTCTACGACTTGGGAACCTTACATTCCCTAGAACACCTTGGAACTCCTTAGTTGTCATGCCCTCATAGATAACCTTACTTTTTTTGTGACTTGGGAACCCAACCAATTCATTAGCAAAACAATCTTATGCCCAACCCAAAGTCTCCCTTTATCTGGAATTGCTTTGTCCATGCTTTATCACAACCATATGCTTGCCTCTTGAAATTCCTCTTTTAAATTTCTCCTAAAAAAATTCATCCTTGGGACACCTGGAATTCACTGACACTCCTTAGTACACACTCTTATTCATTCATTTCCAAGCATTTTTACCTAGTTCTCCCTTGTGTTCCCTTGACACTCCTTAACACTCCTCAACATCCATTGGCATTGTCTATCATGTGTTAGCACACCTTTTCATTCTTTGGCATGCTTTGGCACTCCTTAGCTATCATGCGCTCACAACTACCCTTACGTTTTTTGAGACGTGGGAACCCAACCAAGTCCTGCCTCGACTACAACAACTTAACCAAGTTATAGTTACTACAACTAGACTATGCCTTGTTCACCTAAGACTTGCCTATAACAAATCTTATGCTACTTATGTCCAATCTCAACTCATTCCACTTAACAAGTTACCAAGTCAAGGCTCATGTCCAACCATGGCCATAAAACAACTAAGCAACAATATAGTTTGCATATTGACATGCCATAGCACCTGGCACCTATAACAATCCCTTAGCCCTATATGGTGCGTGTTATCATCACCTACATTTCTTGGCATGCTTTGCACTCCATAGCACACCCTAGCACTCCCTGACATGCCCTGGCACTCTAACATGTGTTGGAACTACCTAACAATAACCTTGTCACTCCCTCGTTAGAACACTTGGAACTCATTGACAATCCCTATCACACACTCTTATCTCTTCATTTTCATGCATTTTGAACTAGTTCTCCCTTGTGTTTCTCTGGCACTCCCTAACATTCGTTGGCATGCATTGGCACACCGTGTCACCTGGCACATCTTGGCATGTTTCCCTGGCACTGTAGCATTCCTTGGAACTACCTATCATATCTTGTCACTCCCTCCTTACCACACCTAGAACTCACTAACACTCCCTGTCACACACTTATTCATTCATTTCCATGTATTTGAAACTAGCGATCCCTTTTGTTTCCTTGGCACTCCATAACACTCCCTGGCATGCATTGGCACCCTAGCACCTGGCACATCTTGGCATGTTGTCCTGGCCTTTAGCATGCTTTAGCACTACCTACCATACCTTATTGCTCCCTCAGCACACTTGTATCTCACTGACACTTCCTGTCACAAACTCTTATTTGTTCATTTGCATGCATTAAGTTGACCTAGTGTTCCCTTGTGTTTCCTTGGCACTCCCTAACACTTCCTAGCACATGTTGACACACCTTGGCACCTGACACATCTTAGCTGCACGTCACTCTAGAAATCTAACATGACTTAGCGCAGCTTAGCATACCATGTCACTCTCTCCTTAGCACACTTGGAACTCACTGATACTCCTTGTCACACACTCTTATTGATTCATTTCCATCCATTTTTACCTAGTTCTCCCTTATGTTTTCCTGGCACTCCCTAACACTCCTTAGCACTCATTGGCACACCTTAGCACTTGGCACATCTTGGTATGCTTCCCTAACATTCTTATAGCATGTCTTGGCACTACATAGCATACCTTATCACTCCCTCCTTAGCACACATGGAACTTGCTGACACTTCATTTCCATGCATTTGAAACTATTGTTCCCTTGTGTTTCCTTGGCACTTGGCCCTAACACTCCCTAGCATGCAGTCACGTTACACCTTGGCACCTAGCACATCTTGGCATGCCTTAGCAATTGGCTTGTCTTAGCACGCCTAACATGCCTTGGAATTGTCTATCATGTGTTAGTACTTCCTGGCATTCCTTGACACACCTTGGCATTCCCTAATTATCATGCCCTCATAGATAGCTTTACTATTTTTGCAACTTGGGAATGCAACCAAGTCATTGGCAAAACAATGTTGTGCCCAACCCAAAGTCTTCCTTTATCTGAAACTACTTTTACAAACTGATTATAATTGTAGCCATAGGATTTCCACCTACAATTCCTATTCTAACCTTCTCCTAACACACTTTGTCCTTGAGACACCTGGAATTCATTGACACTCCTTGGCACACACACGTATTTGTTCATTTCCATGTATTTTTACCTAGTTCTCTCTTGTGATGCCCTAACACTTCCTAACATTCCTCAACATGCATTGGAATGCTCGACATGTGTTAGCATGCCTTTTGATTCCCTGGCATGCCCTGGAACTCCTTAGCTATAATTCCCTCACAACTACCCTTACTTTTTTTGGGACTTGGGAACCCAACCAAGTCTTGCCTCGACTACAACAACTTTACCAAGTTACAGTTGCTATAACTAGACTATGCCTTGTTCACCTAAGAATTGACTATAACTCATCTTATTCTACTGATGTATAATTTTAACTTATCCAACTTGACAAGTTACAATTTACCATGTCAAGGCTCACGTCCAACTATGGCCATAAAACAACTGAGCAACATAGTTTACATCTTGACATGTCATAGCACCTAGCACATCTAACAATCCCTTGGCACTATGTGGCACATCTTAGCACCCCCTACATTCCTTGGAATGCTTTGGCACTCCCTAGCACTCCCCGACATGCCCTGGAAATATAGCATGCCTTGGAACTTCCCTAGCATATAACCTTGTCACTCCCTCCTTAATACACCTGAAACTCACTGACACTCCCTATCACACACTCTTATTTATTCATTTCCATTCATTTTGAGCTAGTTCCCCCTTGTGTTTCCATGGCACTCCCTAACACTCCCTAAAACCTGGCACAAATGCCAATTTTTTATTCTTGGCTATGGTGTTCTTCTTTTATACATGTTACCCTTGACTATGCCATGAAATCCTCCAAAATCTTCTTAAAGGATGGGAGATCCTCTTCATGCATGATGCTAGTGGAATGTGACAAGTTATCCAAAATTCATCCAAATATGTAATTTGTGCCTTGGGAAATGTGAAAGGTACCCTCGGTGGAAAATCATGCATAAATATTTCTGACCAGCTACCCTAAATGTGAGATGTTTTCCACTTGTCAATTGTGCCTCTTGTTGATGATGAAACCAACACCCGAGTTGTGCAAGGCTCATAAAGTGTCAGTTTGCATCAACTCAAGGTTTTTTCCATTGTCACCTCATCAACAAATCCTCTCAGTTTGGATTAATTATTGAATTCTAGGGGTGTCCCAAAGCACAAATTTATGGGGTCTTTTATGTGACTAGATCACTAGCATTAAAAACCATCTTTACATTGGATGGTTTAACATCTTGATGATCTGTGTCCTATTGACCACAACTTTTGTATTCATTATTGCTTTCATCGCAACACCTCCACTAGATATTGATGGTGTCCATGAGCCTATTTATAGTTGCGATATGGGGATTACGGGCTCCCTTATCACAACCCATAACCCTAAATGTGTTTAATCCCTTAGTGAAGGGGGGCCAAGGGTGTAGTTGTAGGGGCATTGGAACCAAATTTTGGGGTTCATAACATTAGGAAAAGTGGAATGTCGTGACCAAAAATTTTGAGGGGGGGTATGTTATGGTGTATTGAATAGGGAAAGGGGACACAAGGGTAGCATGGATGGTAGAAATCAAAGGTAAAAGCATGGTTTACTAAGATCTATAATCCTAGCATTAGAGAATGAGAAGGGGGCTTAAGACTTAATTTCATAGGTTATAGGGGACCTAGAGGGAAGGTAGAGAGAGAAATTGATAGGGGAACCCCCAATAGTGGTGATAAGGGGATTAGGAGTCTAATTATCACAAACCAAAAGGCCTTAACCCATAACCACCAAATTCCCTATCCCCTTAACCCCCAATCCATAATCCCTTAACCCCTACACTCACAACGGATAACCCATAAAGCCCTTGATTCATTAAATATTAAGACACTAACCCATTAACCACTAACCCTTCACCGCCTAAACACCTTAACTACTAACCCCTTAACCCTTAACCCTTCACCGCCTAAACACCTCAACTGCTAACCCCTTAAGCACTAACACCTAAATCCCCTAAATCTTAAGTCCTTAACCTCTAAACTCAATTGTGTCAATGTAGAATAATATACATAAGAGAAAATAAAATGATATTATCCACATCAATGCTTGAAATAGCCTTAAATTAGCATGAGTGGTGACTCAGGGGGTGAATGTGGGGCACTATTAAAGTTACATCATGTTTAAATTCCTTTTACATTGTGAGGTTGTTCTCCAATAGGGTTGAATCATCATCACAAGGAAGTATGACACATTTTTGTGGGGGAGTGATTAAAGTTGCAACACAATTCAAGTGATTTACACCTCCAATGTAAATGACATCATTGTATGTCTGTGTCAGGTTGTTAGAGAGGTTATTTATAGACAATACATTCAATGTAATTAAACTTCATCTTTTCAGGGCCTTGACTCTAACATGGATTTGTACCAGGAACAATTTATGAAAATGAAAGGGTTTGTTTAACCACATATGCACAAGAGCACTGGATGTTTCCCTTAAAATCCCCCTTGGTGCATTCAAAGTGGGTTTACATTTGCATCGAGTTGAAACTAATCATAACGACCTTCCTCTTCTTACTAACATCTGCTAGATTTTCCATATACACGAGTATTATAATTAAAGGATCACCTCATCTGTAGATGCCCCCATTTATTATGAGATTCAAGGGATGTTCTATTGTCTTTATCAACATTTGAATCCGTCGTTATTTGCATTCTTCAAATACAGGTCTAGAACTTTTTATGAGTGAGGTCCTTTGATTTTTATCTTTATATAAGGCCTTCCCCTATAAAAATCTTTCAAGGGGGTCACCTCCTTCCATGTTGCTTTGCCTACTTAGGGCCAAATTGACAAGCCAAGATTCAAACTTCTTCAACTACCAAATTAGTGAGGGATCATACCTCTTCATGACCTTGGCCTCAATGAGACATATTTCTTCAGAGATACTTTGGTGATTTCCCACCATAAATCACAAGTTGGATGTCATGGGATCTATTACCCCATTTTCTATTTGGGCTTTTAGAGGATATTTTAAAATTTTGATTGTGTTAAAATTGGCAACTAGGGCCAAATTCCACCTTGGGATAAGTCATTTTATATTAGTCATTTTAGTTTTGTGCAACAAGTAACATTTCAATGAAAGTAAAGCCACTAGGAAAAACGATGAGAAAAATATCCCAGCCCACAGGAAGAGCTCACCGCCATTAACATGTAGCGTAATGTAACATCAATAAAATACTTAAGGTCACTACCATCAACATAATACAGATGGATGTTGCCATCAACATAAGACACATACCCGTTACCTCAATAGGATACAACTCTATTGTCATCATTAGAAAACATGTGGACACCATCACAATCAAAATACACATGCCCATTGCCATGATTGGAAGGTTGTTAAGTTTTGTAGGATAATGTGCCTTTGAAGTAAGTCAATGAGGTTGACTTACTATGAAAAGCTCATAGAGCATGAGAGAAAGCCTTTGAGCTTGCTCATAGAAAACACATAACATGAATCCAAGTGATATTTAGAGGCATTGTGGCTCTGCTTCTCCCTTGAACTCAATGACTTCATTGCTTTGCTTCACAATCAAGAAGCCTTGTATAATCTGAACCCTACAAAGGTTTAAGGTAGGTGTCATTCAGTTGAGAGGGAGATGAGTTCCTCTTGTCATCTTCATTATCAATCATGTAACTATTTGTATCACTTTCCATTATTAATATTCGTTATCAATCTTCATAATCTACATGTAACTATTTGTATCACCATCCATTATTAATCTTCATTATCAATCTTCATAATCTACATGTAACTATTTGTATCATCTTCCAATCTGAATGTGAGAATGAGAACATTGGTACCTTTTCAACCTCAATCAATAGTTGATTCACAAAATACTGTAATCAACAATAAATTCATGAACTAATATATTATAAGGGAAATTGAATATGAGTGAGGAGAACATATTCTTTTTTTAATCTCCCGAAATAAACTTAATATTATAGAGATAACAAATTTTTATTTATTATATTTATTTTTATTTATGTATTCTATTTATTTATTTATTTATTTATTTTATTTTATTTTTTATTTTTATTTTATTTTATTTTTTTTTTTATATTTTTTATTTTATTTTTTTCAGAGAATTTTTCCCTTTTCTTATTAAGGCAATAAAAAAGTTACATTAGTATATGCATTAACATTTCTATAGATGTATGTTTATCATCTAAAAATAGAGTATTAAGTTGGGCTGGTAAGAAAAATATACTTTCCCATCCCAATGTTTGCAAAATAAGCACTGATTCGAATTCTCGGGCCTCCTCATATGAGGAAAACAACCAAAACGGGAAGAGGAATCATCAACCATCCTATTACATTGTTTTCACTATTTCAAAAACCAAGCAGTAAAAATAAGCACACATCTATGATTGTTTATCCCTATTTACATTTTCTGAGTAAAACCAAGAATTGTGGTCCAAAAGCAACAAAAATAAAACAAAATCCTGAAAGCAGGGCTAGAACTGATATGTACTTCAAGGCACAAAAGGAGGATGATCTGACACATGGATCACATCACATTCTATTTCTCTTATGCACCAATTGTCCATAACCTATTGTAAGCCCTCCTTAGCTAGGAGGTCTGTAGCTGTGTTCCGTTCTCTGTAAATATGGCACACAGTAATAGAATTAAAATGTTGTTTTAGATTTAAGGCTTCGTATAACAAAGGAGTTATCATATATTTTTGACATATGTACTCTCCATTAAACCATTTGATGACATTCTAAGAGTCACTAAAAATCTGAACTGATCTTAGTCCCCGTTTTATAAGCCAACAAAGAAGTAGTTTTAAGGTTTGTAGTTCAACATAATTTGTTTGTTCTTGCTCCTAGCCCCACCGAGGATTTTAAGCATCTATGAACATTTAAGTGGATTACAATTCCCACTCCATAGATGTTCCTCTAATCAGAGGCCCCGTCAAAGAAAGCCCAAGGGATATTGCCCCTATTCTCTTCTTCCCTATTCCCCCTCACATTTGATTTAGGAATTGGAATTGGTATGCTTTCATAGATAGTTGCACATTCAATCACAATGTGTTCATGAGATGGGTTCCGATCCTTGAAAATTCTCCCATTCTAGGCCAACCATTTGCCCCATGCTATTATTAGAGGTAAATTTCACATGTTTTCCTCTAGGGTGTCCATCCAACAGTTTTTCCACACCTCCCTAATTATTTCTCCATCCCATCTCTGGGTTTTCTTTGTCAACCTCAAAGTCTCAAGCCATACACCTTTGTTGAAAGGACACTTTAGGAATAAATGTTGAATTGATTCTTCTTTTTTCCCACACAAAGAACACTAGCCCGGTCCCATCTTGGATCTCCTCTAGAGATTGTCCCATGTTGGAACCTTGTTCCTTAGTATACACCAGAAAAACATTCTTGCTTTGGCTAGATATTTTAGTTTCTAGATAGGTTTTTCCCACCACTCCGGATTTTCCCATCCCTTCTTAGACATAAGATAGTTATAACCATACTTTGGAGAGTAATTTCCTGTGGGGGCATCCACCCATCGTAGGGTGTCTAGTCTGTTTCTGAGGCAGACATTCAACCTCTGAAGTTCCATAGTGAAATTCTGCCATTCCTCCTCCCATTGGGGTTCAAGGTTTAACTCCCCTCTGGATAACCATGCTTGATGCCAGATTGTTGAGTGTCCAACCTTTTCTATTTGACTCAAATTATATACCCCTCTTGCTTTCAAGTGGTCGATGATTCCCGGAGAGTGGGAAAAACCCTCATTACATCCCACCCATGGGTCCTGCCCCACCCTTACATGCTCTCTATTACCCACCTGCCAGGAAAGCCCTTGTTCAATTATCTTGATTGAGTCCAGAGTTTCTTTCCACACCATAGACACTTGCAAGTTTTTCTTGTCCGACTTCCTGATCCACTCGTCTATTGGTGTTGGATTAATGTATTTTCTTTTAATCACCAATGTCCATAGGTTTTCTTTTGTTAACAACCTCCATCCCAATTTTTCCGCTAGAGATGGGTCAAAGGTTGTGTGGTCTTTGATATCCCATCCTCTCCATTCCTTTGGTCTTGCCACTTTCTCCCATGCCACCCATGGGAGAACAGAGTCCTCTTTTGAGCCAACCCACAAGAATCTATTGTAGGCTTTCCTTACTCTTTCAAGATTCCTTTGGGCACCCATGTTAGTGCCGACCAGTAGATCAGGATTGCCATGATGACGGACTTCATCAAAACTAGCCTTCCTTCTCTGAATAACCATTTGTAACTCAAGTGGTTAATCTTGTTCTCGATTTTCACCACCAACCAGAACCAATCCTGATTTCTGTATGAGTCGGGATTTAAATGGAACCCCATGTATTTGAAACTATCTGACATATTTTTTTCCTCAAAAGGAAAATCCTCTGCTATCCTTCTAGTTTTCGCCCTTGAGAAACCTTCCAGTATCAGGGAGGATTTTTGTTTATTAATACACATACGAGTAGCTTTTAGAAATATCTCTAGGATAGATTTTATCTGTCGTGTTTCACTCCTACTACCATTACTGAAGAGAATAATGTCACTCCCTCCTTATCACACCTAAAACTTGCTGACACTCCATGTCACACAGTCTTATTCATTCATTTCCATGCATTTGAAAGTAGTGCTCCCTTGTGTTTCCCCAACACTCCCTAACACTCCCTGTCATGCATTGGCACACCCTGGCACCTGGCACATATTGGCTCTCCCTATGTTTTAGAATCCCCTACATTCCTTGGCATGCTTTGGCTCTCCCAAGCACACCTTAGCACTCCCTGGCACACCCTAACACTCTAACATGCCTTGAATCTACCTAGCATATAACCTTGTCACTCCCTCCTTAACACACTTGGGAATCACTGTCACTCCCTATCAAACACTCTTTTTCATTCATTTCCATGTATTTTGAGCTAGTTTTCCCTTGTGTTTTTGTGGCACTCTTTAACATGATACTAGTAAGACCTCTAGAGACACCTATAATACATAATCCTCCTTTGACTCAACATGAAGTTTTGATTTTTTCCACTTCCTTTGCATACCCTCCCTTCAACAACATCCTCAGAAGAGATGCCAAGGTTGAATATTATGACAACAAAATGGGGCACACCATCTTCTTACAAGGTTTCAAGGGAGGGGTATTGAAAATAACTGTTTCATCCCCTACAGACCTTAAGATCTTCTCAATACATAAATTAAATGAAAAATTGATAAATTGACCCAAATATAGATCTCATCGTTCAAGGCCAAACCCAAATAGAAAGAATCAAAACATGGATTAAGCATTGGCATTGAGTTTTGGTAAAATCAAGGACCTCCTTTCAAGATTGTGACCTTGTTTTTAACATTCTCAAATGGAAGGTCTAAAACCGACATTAAGGAGGGGAGATTTTCACCTTAGCCTTTGCAACCTTTGCCCAAGATGAATATATCTAATGGACTAGCTTAGATATGTTAGGTCTTGGATTTCTAGATTACCCAAACAATGCTTTTGAGTCCAACTCCCTAGACACAACTAAAATTTAGTCCTATTTTAAGAGACAACTTGAACAATCAACCTAAAAAGAGACATTTTTAGTTCCTTTTAATTAATTTACAACAAAACTCAATGCCTCTCCTTTATTATTTTCCTCTTCCATTCTCCAACAAAAGATCATTAATCTTATTTCATAAACACTTTATATAGGTAAGCATTGTAATCATTTTCCTCAAATCATGGGTAACTTTACATCTCAACCCATGTAAGTGGACCTAAGTCGATGGCACAACCCATCACACTCTAAGATGGTTTTGGTTGTCTCCTCCAAACTATGCCATAACACACCTTACGATGCCAAATGGTTAAGTCATCTCTAACTTGTGGTCTTTTTTCCTTCATGGAACACATTCTAGCTAGTGCTCATTAAACACAATGCACTAACTCCACTAACATAACCAAAAGTCCAAGATACCATTAAGATGTGGCATGCACCCAAGTGCTTAGACTACACCGCCATAAAATGCACCTTCAACTTTGGATATCCCAAAATAGTAATATCCTAACCCAATATGGCCTATTTTTTAGATTTGTATAACTTTCTCCTTATCAGATGCTTGCACCTCCTTGGCACTCCATGACAAATCTACTCCAATGGTCGCCTTCCAAGTTCCAACAACTCCTTTTGAAACACGACATAACCATCTATATATCTTGCAACAACCTTGCCAACTTCTCTAGTGGCTCACATATGTATTTCACATTTTTGCTTCATCTTGCAAAGTGGTTGTGCCAAGGAGAGGGCATCAACATTGATCAAGGAATGTTCACGTAGTACTAGTGCCAAGTTTCCTTCATGCAACTCGTTAAATGTCTTAAGCTTACTTCACAACTATTCCACCTCTTCAACCCTTGTTAGAGTCTTCCTAGACGTGCACTGTTGCCTCAAGTGTAACATAACACTAGCATCCCAAATTTGCATACTCATTCCATCTGTTAATGCCTTGCTGAAACTGTGTTATCACACTGCTTAAAATGAAATGTTCACATCTTAAGGAAAAAACCTATTTTTCTTATGATAACCTAAAATATGTGAGTGACTAGGAGAGGACTCCGTTTTCACAAGATGAAAACAAAGTGTCTTACAACTCCATTCACACAAAAAATTGAATTTATTTAACCTAGATAAGGATACATACCCCACCCCTTCCAAATTTGTCCTATGACTTTGACTTTTAAGAAACTAACACTTGTTTTTAACTATTAAATCCACTTACTATATACTCTCTTTTACTTGCACCCACCTAATATGCAAAAATACATAAATGCTTTCAGTACAACCAAGTTAAAAGCCCTTGTTTCCTCTGAGAGATCTCAAATTCTGCCTAATAAACTTTAGCAACAAAATCATTGTATATAAACCCTAACTTTAAAATTAGATAATTATTGTTATTATCATAAATACCACTCCGTGATAAATATTTTCGAACAAAAACCAAAAAAATATCTAAGAGAAAGAGTAAGAGTAGTTAATTGCTCAAACACAACTAAAATTGTATCTATTGTTTTTGGCGAGGGAAAATTTCAACATTTTTGAAAATATTAAGTGTTAATTCATTTATGGCAAGGTAAAATTTCAACAATTTTGAAAAAACTAAGCATCAATGCATTTATGTTTCAGGACTAAGGAGGATTTGTTCATTTTTCAAAAGGAAGGAGCCAAAACGTATGAATTTTGAAATTTCCAATCCCCTCTCTCAATCTCTCTGGATGTCCATAAACAAGAGGTTGTTGGGTAGGCAATGATAAAACGGGTAGATGGTTTGAGATTTGATCTCTCTTCATTCTTTCTCTGCATATCCAAAAACTTAAAGGCGAATATGAAAACTTTATGGACCCAAGTAACATTTAGTCATCGATGAAAATCGTCGGCTCTTCACCATTCGTGCTATGGAAACTTAAGGGAGGATGCTTATTGACAGTTTACTGCGCTTTCATGGGCGTTATGGGCAATTTATAAGATATTTTGTGGCAACAAACTGGTGTACAGCCAAAGCAAAGCATAAACTTCAACAGACGGGCAAATATTTGCCGCCTTTTTAGTTTTGGAGATGTTTCTCATTTGTCCCTAAACTTCAATGCTTTAAAATTATTAGTAAAACCTTATTCTCACAACAGAAAATGAAATTTCATAGGGGAACATGCGATGCATGATTCCCCAGCAGATGATATGCATGTTTGAAATTTTTATTCTATATTTCAACTTTTATTTTCAAATGCCACAAATGAGACCATCACAAATTTTATAATCTTGAGAACCCGGTATCGAACCCCCACCATTTGCTCTTCAATCTATTAATGGTGCCAAGGTATGTTCCATTTGTAAGTTCAATGCATTTTCACCCCACATTTGGTCTAACACACAGAGAATACACGCACATCAGGTTTCTAATTCAAAATCCATTGTTTTTTATGTAGCCACACCCCATGATCTCTTGTGTTGGGAGGCATCGTGCCACAATCATATTATTATCCATGTCTTTGATACCAATAATAGCCATATGCTTAATGCATCAGGTGGTTGAGAGGGCTTGTAAGGAGGAGGTAATTAACCTAGTTGAGCTTGAATTCCATGTAAGGCTCTCTGTCTAAAAGTAGTTGTCTCCAAATATATAGGGCTAGGCATATATGGTGTGGGTAACAAAAGAAGCTAGCAAGGGACCTAGTAAAGTCTCTGTCTAAGTGGTGAAATATTCCTGGATCTAGTAATATAAGGAGTATCAGAAAGTGAAGTGCTACATGAAAATATTGTTGCTACCATTCTTTGGCACATCTATAGTTTTTTCAAATTATAATACTGAGGGTGTATTGATTTCCAGGTTGTCTTGGAGAGAGTGAGAGTATATGAATGCAGCTATTAAGTAGGAATAATTTTCATTTTGTTGTTATTTTTATGTTATTTCTTATGCTCAGAATTTCTACTGTTAGTGGTGCTATTACCCACCTCTTCAATAAGGCTTCCAACTAGGTCGTAGCACCTTCCATGAATGTACCTTGTGTGCAACCTGTATATTGATGAATCATTGTTCATGGTATAAATTTCTTTGGGTGGCTGATCCTTTCAACAAACTGTAAGATGTAATACAACTTGGCATCTCAGGCAGACGAAACAAGTTAGGAGGTTTTGTATGTAGTTGTGGCCACCAATTAGGTAGAATTGTCAAAATGATTGCTGACCATGATGGCTGCACATTGAGAGATTGATGTGCATCTTGAATTTTAAAACTAACAGCCCCTAAACAACACTCAAGCCAGAACACCCTTGTTGGCATTCATGTTTTTCAAACACAAAGGTCTGTCCATCAATGTCAAGATTGCATTTAACCAAAACTATTTGATCTATACTGAGCATATTCACATGCATTCGACCAGATCAAATTCATGTGCAGCCTCTTCATAAACATTGCTACCTTTATCCTACCTTCAGGAAACACTGGTGGCAAGGTATAGATTTTTTTGAGTAGCAGTAGAATGCTATGAGACCGTAATTGCCATACACCATATGTATCCATCCATTTGAAACTTATTGAGCACCATCCACAGACATCTTTAATGACACTCACCGTGTACATCCAGATAAGGTTAGTTCAATTCCAACATTATTCATATATGGCTAGATGAATAAAATCTATATTAGGAAAAATAGCATTTTGCTCCTACACATGTGCATCTGAGCAAACTGTTAGTAGAGCCAATAACATATTTTCTTTGAATGGTTATCCAACTAGGACAATTCAATGAGCTCAATTTATTGGATTCCACAATTTTGGCACCTCTACAATTACCAGGTTTAGGCATTGTAACTTTTTGATAGTTTCAAATAGGCTAGCCTCTCAACAATCTACTTCTACAAAAATTGACACCTGTGCCAACTCTTGCCCAGTTGATCATGTAATAGAAGTCTTCATCTAATACAACATGATGATATTGATTTCAAGTAGCTAAAAGCATTCCTTCCTATTATATTGCTTACCACTTAACAATTTCTGGAACTTGGCATTGAATTTTATTCATTTCTAGTCCAGTCTAGTCTACCTAGGTGGTATATGTTGTCTTCACATTACTTTCTTGCTGTTGGAGATCTATCTATGGAAATGGAAACTCCACTTCCAATAGACATACCAATTGTTGCAATACTGTAAACCATTTTACATCTATGTTTAACATACTCAGTAGGAGTATAAATAAATGATGTAGCAATACTTACAAACATTCTGGCTAATGACCACTATCTTTCCAGTCTACCTATGTATCTCCAACTTGTAAACACTACCAATGTTATTGATATCCACAATGGTTTTCGTGGAAGAGTAATCATATGCATGATTGGGCTTAGGGACTTTTGGTTCAAGTACTACAAATTGAATTAGGCCCCTCTTAACATCCAAGGTTGTGAGGAGTCTGGCTTAGCCTTTGCTTTGATTTCCGACCTTAGTACATAGTTCTTTCTGCATATGCATAGATTCTTTTCTTTTTTAGCATATTCTCAAAATATGTTACTTTGTTTAAGAGAAGGAGGCTCTTGCTGAATCCTTGAGGTAGTAGGTTGTGTTTGTACTAATGCAGTGGAAGACGACTGATCTATTTTTTTTAGGAGATGCCATTTCTAAGACTCTTCTTGCTTGGCCTTCTCGCTAGTTTCCCCTGCCTTAGCAATTGAAATGACTTCAATGTTTGGCATTTTGTCCCCTCTCTTCTGATACACTATCCCTTTATAGGTTGCAGTGGTGGATGTTGTAGGTTTTTGCTTCAAATAATAAGCAGGCAAAGCCTACTGTACTTGTTACCAAGAATCCAATTTCACTGCTTCTTCCAAAGCTTCATCTGTCTAATGCTTGTGTGCCGATATTTCTCATCATGCTTATCATCACATGAGGATCATACCTCAAGCTAATTCCCTTATGAAGGTCTAATGAACTCAACATATTATCTACATAAAATGCAGTAGTCCTTGTCTTCACTATGAAAGGACCCACCTCCTGTGGTACCTTGAATGTTATGGAGCTCTTATTTTTTACAAAATGGACCTAATCATAGTCCATTCTTTGCCTGATAGATTCTAGTGATAAAATTCTCATTATATGGAATGCAGGGAGGAGGTATGGTTGTGTTTCTAAACCATGATTATTGTGTAGTTCTCAAATCAAATAGGTAGCAGTCTCCCTACACCTGCCAGAGCATTATTTCACATTTTTGGAAATGGACTCCTGGAGCTTGTTTATTGTAAATGAGTGTCTATTCCCAAAGAATCCTCACTTCTTAGAGGGCCTACCATCAAATTACCCAATCAATGAAGAGGAGGAGACTTTCTCATTCCAACATCCATATCTATAAAACCATTCTTCATACGATCTTGGATCAATGCAACCAAGATGTCAAAATCTGGGACTTCTGCATGTCAAGACATAGAATTTGTCATGCACTTTCTTCAAGGTACCTCTTCTTTCATGCTGATAAGGGGTGTTACAAAGCACTGATCTAAAGTGTCATGTCCTTCTCCTCCTAGGAGTTCTTTAAGCATGAAAGCTTCAAGCGTGATGCACCCCTGCAATTTCTTTTACTAGCAGATCTCTTTAGCTTCTTCATAATAGATAATCTATCCAAGGCTTACATCTTTCTTTTTCACAACTTTGTTTGTGAACAAAGCTATAAGATTTTCATCGATTTACCAAGGCTACAACATACTGCTACTATATAGTAATGATATCATACATCATGCTGGACTAAAAAGAAACTATAAATGATGTTGAGTTGTATATGCTGAGAAGCCATACATGGGGTAGTGCTATATTAGGCTTGATACCATATATAACTGACAAGGTATCCATCACCCATGTGTTGTTGTTCCATTTTATGCCATATGAAATAGGGCAGCATTCTAAATTACACCATTGCTGCCAGTGGCTTTTGGCAATCCACTGTTTCTGCTAACACTACCATTTTATCTATTCACAACATCCAGCTCTCTTGCTGTCAATATTCCTTTATCATACTCCTGTATATCTATTGCGTATAATTCTTGTCAAACTGTCACGGGCATGTTATCCAATTTTTACTTTCATACAAGGATTTTGTCATGTTTAGATTGACATATGCATTATTGTCCAAAGTTACTTAGTCCAAGAACCTGTCTATGAAAATATATCAATGCCATGTAATGTTTGATGAGATTAAGTTGAGACTGCCACCCTATTATTGTCAAGAGATATTGTTACATTATTACTACCAAAGTGAATAGTGTGACTATCTTTCAGTCAAGGTCAAAGATGTACAATGCTTTTACTAATGAGTTGCATCTAAGTGAATATCTTTCATATATGAGATTTGGTTCTATATGATGTTGCCTGTACTTAAAGCTGCCATATAGAAAATATTATTCTAAACTATAGCAAATTCATACAGTTTCAGAATATATATTTAGCTCCAGATATAATACATTCACTATGCAAATTAATGTCTTTCACGTAGGATCTTCAAATGGCCTAATTTTGCAACTCAGAAATAAGACTTATTCGATGTTCCATCTGAGAGGAATGAGATTTTAAAACAAATCTGTCTCTTCAGTGGTTCATAAGGGTTACAAGAGGACTGCTTAAAATGTTAGTTTGATAATACTAAGGTTGAATTGGAGCTCAAATAGTTATTGTAGAAATTGCCATTAGGAGTCTTACAACTGTCACAATGTTGTATCATCAATATCTATACTCTATACAAGATTTGGTCAGCTTGAGCTAGCGGCGGAAAGCTATGCACCTCTAGTATTCAGTGATGATAAATTAGATTGGTAATTTTGACTTTCAACAGTAGTACGATCCCTTCAACATATAAATTCATCTCCTAAATCTGCATAGTATGTTTGGTCTATTGTCCAAACTGAAACTTGTGTTATTATAGGAATATACGCACAGGGAATAGAGTTTTTAACTTATACATTCAACAAAATATACCCATATTCTCTTTAAATAAGAAATAGTTCTCTAATAATGACAACATGTCATTCACATCTAGAAAAGGTAATATCTTGACCCTTAATGGACCCTTAATGGAGTCTTATCAACCAACATTGAATAGGAGAAGAATGCGGCCCACAGAGAAGATAACCTGGCCTTATTAATGGCCAAAACTCCACATCCTTTCAAAGATGAAAACCTATGAAAAAAGAGTAACTTCCATAGGTCGACTTCTAGACTCACTGTTGAGTCTGCATAGAACAAATATAAACTTCAGAACTGTACTTTCTTCTATCTAATGTTTCCTAAGCATTCAATATACTATTATAGGTGTTGGGCACCTGTGTTAACAATCTGAGTGGTGAAGGCTTAAGAAGAGGGTCTTTTCTCTTGGCCCTCCAACCAGGTCTTCATAACCAGCTGTACCTATAGCTTTCCCTGCAGCCCTGAATAGAGATCCAAATTATTTTAGAATATACACAAAACACTCTTACTTGCCGCTAAACTAAAGGCCTAAGATTGCAAGAGATCTAAACCAAAACTGCCCTGAAGCCTCGTAGCTGCCTACCTTAGAACTGCAGCTTTGTCTCCAAGGAAAACTCACATATTTTGAGAGAGATTGTGGTCATATTATAGATATTTGTATCTGGAGGAGACCATGGAGACTTATCTACAAACTCCACTTTGTGATTGTTTATCAATTAAAAGCACATCGTGGTATAATTCTTCTTTGGATCAAACAACTTTCTGCTAGTGACAAAGATGGGGTGATTAATGTTCCTATCCCATGGTTGCACAAGAGTTGAACCTAGGGCTATGAATGATCCATCTAAAAGCACATGAAGTATTTATTTCCAAAATGGAAAGACACATATCAACATGTAACTGATTTCTTCTTGTGGGTATTGAACACTTTATAGCGTTCCTATGTCCAATTGTATTTGGTGTCTTTCCTTAGTAATTGTTCCATCAATGTGACAACTTCAGATTGTCTCAAATGAACTTCATATAGTAGCTTATATGCCCCAATGTGGGATGCAACTGTCTTACAAACATATGATCCTTCATATCCATAATTGATGCAATCTTTGCATGACCTACTAGTAGACCCTTTGTGCAAATAATATGGCCCAATAATGTGCCAAAATGAGTGCCAAAGATACAATAATTAATATTTAGTGAAATTTGGAGTTTCTAAAATTTATTAACCATCAATATTAGGATTTATATGTGATATTTTAATAAGTTGAATATAATCTAGTCATCTAATTATACCTCTAGCAACCTATGGATAAACTCTTTAAATGTTCTGGAAACAATTCAAGAGAATACAACTAATGCATTCTTTAAACCAAATGGCATGACTATATATGAAAATGATCCCTATTCTATCTTAAATGACATCTTGGTCCTATCCTCCTCTATGATATTCACTTGAAGGTGTCTAGAAAACCTGATAGTGAACATGCATGCCCTTAATGGAGTGTGCTCAACCAACAGTGAATAGGAGAAGAATACAACCCATAGAGAAGGTAACCTGACCTTATTAATGGCTAGAACTCCACATTCTTTCAAAGATGAAAACCTCTGATAAAAGAGTAACTTGCATAGGTCGACTTCTAGACTCACTTTTGAGTCTGCATACAACAAATATAAACTTCAGAATTGTACTTTCTTCTATTTGATGTTTCCTAAGCATTCAAGATATTATTATAGGCGTTGGGCACCTTTGCTAACAATATGAGTGGTGAATGCTTGAGAAGAGGTCTTTTCTCTTGGCCCTCCTACCAACTCTTCACAACCAACTGTACCTGCAGCTTTCCCTGCCGCCCTAAATAGAGATCAAAATTATATGAGAATATACATGAAACACCCTTACTTACCTCTGCACCAGAGGCCTAAGATTGCAAGAGATCTGAGCCAAAACTACCCTAAAGCCTCGTAGTTGTTTGCCTTAGAACTGCAACTCTGTCTCCAAGGAAAACTCACATATTTTGAGAGAGACTATGGTCATATTATAGAGATTTGTAGATGGAGGAGACCATGGAGACTTATCTACAAACTCCACTTTTTGATTGCTTATCAATTAAAAGCATATGGTGGTATAATTCTTCTTTGGATCAAACAACTTTCTGCTAGTGACAAAAATAGGGTGATTAATGTTCCTATCCCATGGTTGCACAAGAATTGAACCTAGGGCTATGAATAATCCATCTACAAGCACATGAAGTATTTATTTCCAAAATGGAAAGACACCTATCAACATGTAACTGATTTCTTCTTGTGGGTATTGAACACTTTATAACATTCCTATGTCCAATTGTATTTGGTGTCTTTCCTTAGTAATTGTTCCATCGGTGTGAAAACTTCACATTGTCTCATCTTTCATTAGAGTAACAAAATGGAAAACAAAGCAGACCAAAACTAAATCTAGAAATGAGACAACCAGATGTAAATCTTAAGAAACATATTGTGCGATGGTCATATGACGGGGTTTATTTATAATCCTGGGATAAAGGTGAACTCTCGTATGGTGAACAAAACTCTCATGTGATCCATTGTAGGGAAAATAAGGATATCTAAATAAATAACGCTAAAAAATCTAGTTTTGAAACCTTAAGTGTCGGACTGAGTGGCCTCTATATCACTCAGATAATATCCTCCTCCTTAAAATCCAAATGATGAGAGTAAATTGAGCTCTTTGATCATAGGCTCTATGCAACTTCATGTCCCACAGAAAACACACATACAATCTCACACTAAAACAAACTAGAAATTATTACACCAACATATTCTTGGGCCCTCTGGTAAGGGAGTTATGCCTAATTATTAGCTTTGATAAAAACAAAGAATTTTATTTGGACACCATAAAACAATTTCATATATTCAATCTCAAATATAATACATTCATATAGTTGGAGTTAGATCCAACTAATCCAAACATGGAGATTGTGGTTGAGAGAATATCTCAACAATCTCCAACAAACCAAAACCATTTTACTAAGTCAAGTATTAATCTTAACACATTGTAGCTCCAAACTGGGCCCAAACCCTTAAGCAAGGAATGGGATGAATCCTTAGTAATCATATTTATTTTCTCTACTGCAGTTGAAGGGATCATCCATTGTATATCAAATCCCCAGTTTGAGTCAATAGGGATCACTGCCCCATACATTGTTCTTCTGCTGTACATTTTGATATGATATAACTAGTATATTTTTATTTCTAAGAAAGAAAAAACATAACAAAATCCTTTAGTCCACATTTTGACAGACATGCATTATTCTATCCTTCATCCAACTCTCCAAGGTTTCTTCCAGATGTAACTAGTATATTTTTTTCCTATTTCAAGTAGATATTAGATCAAAATGGTAGTTGCATTATTTTTCCGAATGAACTTCCTCAGTTAGATGTATATTGAACCACTACTATTTTTTTCCACTTGCTTTGGATTTCCTAAGAATTGCTATGCGTTTTTGTTTTTTAAATGAAGGTTCTTCCATTGAAATGCACTTTTACTCATACTTTCATGAGAATGAGAATGAATACAAAAATTCATCCAAATTACATTCCAATGCATATTCTCATTATCTAGAGTGCCTCTAATGTTGAACCTATAAATATTTTGTTGTTGTCATGGGCTTATGACTTAATGCTAGTACTGGGCACGTTTGAAATTTGATAGCTAATGAATTCTTGTATTAATTTGTCATCAAATTTTTTTACAACACCTTTGATTTTGATCATATTTTAATTTTTTTGTTGAATTCCCCAAGTAGTAGAAGGACTTCTTTTCTTATACCTAACAAAGAAATTCCAATTTAGGGATTAATCCTCATAAAACATATCACAACTCCTGATATTGGGACAGTGCAAACACCAAGTGAATCTAAGCTTGACTTTGAGATTGTTGGTGGTGAATCTGAGAAACTAGGGTCTGCTTATGTTAATAAGGAGGAGGTGCATACATTCCAAAAAATTATAAGTTTCAGCCGGTTGGAGTATGGAGCATGTGCTTATGAGACCAAATGGGCCAGCGAAAGCAAATGAACCTTATGGAGTTGAGTCCAGAATGTGAAACACTTATGGCTGACCTTCCTTGGGATACTGCAAAGTTCCAGGAGTTTTCATAAAGTATTTGTGTGCATTTGGTTGAGTGCATTCCTACATTGAGAAAGCTTTAGCATAATGCATTATGATGTACTGAACATGATGCACAAAAGGATAAGGTAAGGATGGAGATGCATCCAGTGCATTCTTTGGAGCTCCAATTTATTGGCATGTTGATTTGGAACAAGTTCCTCGAGGAGTGCCAACCATCATTACTGCCCATGAATTTTATGATGCTCTTCTAGTGCACCAATTCCAGAAAACTCCTCTTGGGTGGTATGAAAAGCTCATTGATATTACAGAAGATTCCTTCGATGGACTTCATTTTATGTTGTCTCAAGAACCAACAATTGACATCAAGTTGTACTTAACTAAACACCTTAAGGGGCTTTCTCCATATGAAATATCTCACTCGAGCACGTTGAAGTTTACTCTCAGGCTTTTTAATTGGCAAGGAATATTTCTAAGAGGATTTCATTAGATGGTGGTTGGAGGCAACACTCATGGAACATCCTTTGGATTTTCTCTTCATTCGTATTTGTACATTCTTTTGCATGCATTGGCAGTTGCTCTAGCTTCCTCGGTGTTTCTGGTACAACAAAAGACTTTGGGTGCTCATCTATTTTATGCTCAAGGTATTGCGTGGGGTTTTCTAAACCTTCTTGAACCATGAGATGGATGTCACAACTGAAAACAAGGGATTTATTGGACATTTTCACCATTCTACCCAGTTCACTTCTAAGACAGTTTCTCCGTAAATGGGGATGGGTTCTAAAAATATGAGAGAGGTTATTGTCAAGAACAGATTAACGAACATTATCCTCTTTCATGTTTCCTATAGGTGTCACAAATTGGGAGAATTGAATGCATCTTTGAGCCCTAGTTTTTGGGATTCATAATTTTCCTGTTTAACACATATTTTTAAAATGCAGATATTGGGTAAATAGAGATGAATATCAAAAAAATGAGAGTGGTTTTTTCTCAGAACAAGCAGGCCTACCAAAAAATCCTCCAAATTTTACACAGCTATCATGAGTTAGGAGATACGAGCTCCTAAAGTGGCCCCTAGTTTTTAGTATTCTGGTCCATTTTTCATGGCAGACAGTTCCAAACTTCAATGTAACCGCTGCTATCTTTGGAAATTTGGTTAGATTCGACCTCCTGAGCCTGGGGAAGAATTCTTTCCTATATAATATTGTAATTTTAATGTGTAAATGGTTGGATTTGGGTGAATTGTAGCACTGTGTTGAGCTCCTGGAGTTACTATAATCATTTTCCTGAAATTCAATAAAATTGGGTTTTGCAAGCTTAGATTCAATTTGTAGAGATTCTTGTGATGTATTGGCTATTTTTTTTCTTCTCTGTGTATGTATTTCTTTATTTTCTAGGTATTTCATATCTTTTTAGATGTTTAGATTCAAAAATGTGTAAGAATTCATTCTCACAATGCTCTAATTTTTGCCTTCTAACATCTGTCTGTAAAGTCTTCTCCATGGTTTCAAGGTATTCTACAGCTGAGACCTTGATGCCCCACTGAATGTTTCTCTTTCCATCCCACTACAATGACAACCCTCTGATTTTGGGACAGTCCATATGTCTATCTTTCCTCTATTGACGAATTCCAAAGTGGATTTCCCAGATTTGTTTTCTTTTCAGACCTCTTGACTCCATGCCCAATGGATCTCTTGAATTGTGTTGCAAGGAACTAGATTAAATCATTTTACTTTTTAATCCCTAATCTAGTCCCCTAAGTCAAATAGAGGTTAGATCTAGTATTTGATCCAGAGAGATCCCTCTCTTAGGTTGGAAGTGGCTAATTACCAACCTAGAAGTGGTTTGAAATGGTTACCTCTATGGTTCTTGTCCTCAGCCTGGATGAAATTACAGAGCATTAACATTGTGCATATATTGTTTTGTGTGCAATGTTACAATAATGCATTGATTGCTATAAATTCACCATTTTCATATGTTGTGCACATACTAGCTTATGTGCAGGAACAATAAACTATTCAAAATAAATAAACTACTTCATGCTTTGAACAACACTCATTAGTATTACATTGTCTAAGGTAAAAGTGAACATGGCACATAATTATTTTTTGATTTCATCCCAATCGCTCATTTTCATCTATGTTTTCTCCTAAATGTACTAGATTTGTGGGACCAAATCCTTGGTATTGGAAAACTATTGCACCCATTGGGCCCACAATATCTTTCTTTTTTTCCACTATTGTGCACATAAACCTATGTGTTGATGTAGGTCTTCCATCCCTTTATATTTGTTGGAAAAATCATAAAAACCTATGAGTTGGAACCTAATTTGGATGCATTCAACTACCTTCACTCAATCTCTAAAGTTATCTGAATCCATGAACCAAAAATCAGAAATTAAGAAGACCCTAACTGTAGAAAAAACTTGAATAATTACAAAATAATAACAAAGATATGAAGACAAGCAATGACAAAAAATATTAATGATTTCAACCAGAAATGGATACTGACTTTGAAGAACAATTGTAAATACTAGTAGGAAGTAGTTTGTAGCTGAGTAACCCAGAAAATAAATATGATACAAAGGAATTCTTTTGAGAAGGTATGGATGCCAGCTCAGGTCAAATAAACAATAGTATGGATGTTTCCTACCCCAAATAGTCTCTTCCAAAATCTATGCAATAGCACACTTCACAAACAACTTCGTCAAGGTATGGATGCCAACTGAGGACCGAGGCAGTATGGATACCACCCTTGCCCCAAATGGTCTCTTTCAGATCGCCTTCATAAAAAGCCTCTACTCCAATGTCTAATGGTCATTTTATAGTTAGTCTTCCCACTTTTTGTAGAAAAGAGGAGCTACAAAATTTGACTAGTGACACTTACGAGTGAAAGTTGTAACCAAATATGCATGGAGTTACAAAGGATTTTATGATGGGAGGGACATAATTTTTAGCTTTTCGGGTTACTTTGAAAATGTTTACACCATTTTTGGGCCTTGCAGGTGCTTCGTGAGATGTGGGGTGCATGGTTTATGGTTGGACCATGCTCTTCCATGATGGACTTGGACATTGGAGGTGGTTTGCTATTTGTTGCTAGACCTTGCTTGGATGTTTGAAAGACATTCTTCCTCGAAGTGTTGGATAAGTATGGAGCTTGGTGACTTCATGTTGTTGATGCATGAAGGGAGTTTATGTGCTTGGAGTAGAGTTGGGTATTTTAGAGGAGGTTATTGAGCCCTAGATATTATGGGGTTGCTTGGTTGCTTGCATGGAGGTTTACACTTGACATGTGGACTCTTTGGTTAAGGGAGTGGATATGTAGGTGTGGGAGTCCTTAAGGTGACACATGACCCTAGATATGCATTGTCCTTAAGGAGACACATGAGCATGGAGATGCATTGGAGCTTTGGAGACTTGGAGGATTGTTGGACCTTAGGGAGTAGTGCTCATGCCATGGAGGTCTTGCTTTTTAATCATTGTCACCTTTGAGCCTCACACATGTCACTTAGAGTAGAGTGCTTCACATGGGTGGACCTACTTGTGTCTTGCAAGTTTTCTTGTAGTGGACTAGGTCTACTTGTTATTGTAAAGCCCCTTTACCTCTCATATAAATAGAGGAAGGAGTGAGTCGTTATTATAGTCGATCATGCACTTGTGCATATTCCTTTTCATACTTGGGTTAGAGATGTAAGAGTAGTGCTACTTTCTCTCTCTCTTTCTTGTTCAATCTTCTTTGTACTTTTTGTTTTTGTCTTAAGGTGCTAGTGTTTCTTGGAGCATTCACCTGAAAACTTCATATATATAATGAAGAAATGAAAGATGTGGGGTGCTTGCTGTATGGTTGGACCGTGATCTTCCATGATGGACTTGGATTTTAGAGGTGGTTTACTATTTGCTGCTAGACCTTGTTTGGATGTTTGAAAGACATTCTTCCTCGAAGTGTTGGATAAGTATGGAGATTACTGACTTCATGTTGTTGATGCATGAAGGGAGTTTAACGTGCTTGGAGTAGCATTAGGTATTTTAGAGGAGGTTATTGAGCCTTAGATAGCATGGGGTTGCTTGGTTGCTTGCATGGAGGTTTAAACTTGACATGTGGACTCTTGGGTTGAGGGAGTGGATATGTAGGTGTGGGAGTCCTTAAGGCGGCAGATGAACCTAGATATGCATTGTCCTTAAGGAGACACACGACCATGGATATGCATTGGAGCTTTGGAGCTTTGGAGGACTGTTGGACCTTGGGGAGTAGTGCTCATGCCATGGAGGCCTTGCTTGTTAATCATTGTCACCTTTGAGCCTCACACATGTCACTTAGAGTGGAGTGCTTCACATGGGTGGACCTACTTGTGTCTTGCAAGTTTTCTTGTAGTGGACTAGGTCCACTTGTTATTGCAAAGCCCCTTTACCTCTCATATAAATAGAGGAAGGAGTGAGTTCTTATTATAGTCAATCATGCACTTGTGCATATTCCTTTTCATACTTGGATTAGAGATGTAAGAGTAGTGCTACTTTCTCTCTCTCTCTCTCTCATTCAATCTTCTTTGTACCTTATGTCTTATTGTCTTAAGGTGCTAGTGTTTCTTGGAGCATTCGCCTAAAAAATTCATATATATAAAGAAGAAATGAAACCCATGAACACAATCACAACCTATCATATAATTCTCCATGCTTTCAAAAACCCTAGATAGGGAAAACCAAGAGAAACCCTAGCTCCACCAAAGATACTCCAACAATTAATCTTTTTGAATATATTTTTGAAATATCTTTGGTGGAGCTAAGGTTTCTATTGGTTTTCTCTATCTAGGGTTTTGGAGAACTTGGAGCATTATATGATGAGTTGTGATTGTGTTCATGGATTCCAGATCTTACAAACAGATATGAAGTTCTCAACTGTCCAAAATTGTGTTATTTTAGATTTGACTTCTAGCTTACCACTACCTAGCATACCTTGTCACTGCTATAAATTGTGTTATTTCAAAGATTTGACTTCCAAATTTTCATAAATACAATGCCCTAAAAAATATAGTTGAACACTTCCATATTCAAAGTTGGATCATATTCCAAGAATATATACATTTGTTGTACGGATCAACAATTGTCTCATGAACAACAATCACATCACAAGCGACAATTGAACTTGGTTGGGGAGGATATTAATTTATCCTCTCAAGTTCTCGAGTTATTTCTGCTGTCAAATTGAATTGGAACTAGATAAAAACCAGATAAAAAAACAAGTTGACCAAAAAATACATAAATTATTCAAATTTAGGAAAAAACATATATATTAATGTGCATCCATATGAATCACAACCATTATACAAAAAAAATTCCATTTAACTTGAGTTTTCCTGGAAATAGATTTGGAGGTTTCCCAACATGAAATTCCTAAAGAATATGTTGTCTTAAAGCCCAACATGCACCATATCATAGTTAAAATCTAAAGTCTTTGGCACCCTTAAACCTGGCACTAGTCTGAGAATCCTATACCATACTAAGAGCATATTTGTGCTAAGAGAGTTCACCATGCATTTACAACCACCTTTTTTCTTAAGGGTGAAAGTGGTTTTGTGCCACATAACTCTGTTTGAAGGACAAATATCCATATCCTAAAATAGAGGCAAGCTTGAAATGCTTATTCTATAGCTAGAAGTATTGTTATGACATTGTTCACAAATTTTAAGTACTTTGTTGAAGGACTTCAAAAGAATGTAAAAGTGATTTATTGGGTCAGAATGTTCAATGATGGGTATTATTGTGAGATTATTTGTCCAGCATTAACTATGCTAAAAGGTCACTTTCTTGTTAATTTGACCATGAATATCTCTTTTACAAAGCAATATTTATTAGCTCTGTTTACATTAATGGTTTGATAAGAACATTTCTACAATCTCTTCACTGAATTTCTTAAAGATTTTAGATTTATGCTTTCTAACAAAAAATGGCTAACATTTTACCTTGGCTAAGTAATGATTATTTAAATAATATTCTACCTTGGTTCCTTTTTGTTCCATCTAAGCTTGGAAAAGCGTCATGAATTTACATTGAACAATGTAAGAATCTAGTCTTTTCCAGAAACAATCAAGCCAACTCTTTCATTTTGCAAATTACCTACCAGTTCTGGACATATTCTTTAAAATTTCTATGTTGAAGGTGTTGGATTTAGGTAAGTGATGCAAAATGCACACCTATAGTTCTATTGTTCACCTATTAGACCAATGAAAATTATAGGCTAACTTGGAAGGGTTGGACGTGACTATTCCAACCATACTCTTATTGGCCCACAATACATATATTCATAACACATACCTACAATACTATTGTTCTCCTATTCGGCTAGTGCATATTGTAGGCAAATTGTTAAATGTTTGACTTTGTTGTCTCGAGTTCACACACCAGCATTAAAGATGCAACATATTGTGTGCATCCTTGGATATGTTTGAGATTGCAAGCTAAATGTTTAAATAAATGCATGTATAAAACTTCTATAGTAGCAAAATAACCATCAATATTTGTTTCTTTCATTTTGGGCTAAATTCACAATAGTATGCTAAAAAGTGTCATTTCAATGTCTGAAAATTAGGATATATAAATGTGAGATATATACTCTACGTCTTTGGGTTATCTCTTTTTCAAATCTAAGATTTTTTAGGCTACATGTAAATTGTTTGAACTTTGAACTTTGAAGAAATTCCTGAATGGACTTCGTAAATACTCGAATGAATGGACTTCGGAAGGCAGTGATACCGTAAATTGTGTTATTTCAAAGATTTTACTTCCATATCTTCGCAAAATACCAATATCCTCAATAAATACTTATATGTATAGATACTTATGTTTCGGATTATATGTGTTGGAGCGGTTCCTTTATGTTTTACTATAATCCTAATGTTGACAAACTTTAGGCAACTTTTTTCATCAATTGTTCATAGAATATGCAAAAGATTTCATTGTCAAAATGTGGCAAAAATTACATTTGTTCTGATTTCTTGTTTTATTGTACATGACAAGATAATCATATTGTAGGAATGAGGTATCCTATAGTCTGTTTCAATTTTTGGATATTTTTTTTCCTCCCATTTTTTTACAAGGATGTAGATTTCATTTTCATGTTGATGGTTTTCACATGTATCTTATCTAGCCCCAAATGATGGTAATGGAGAAGATCCTGAGAAGTAGTCGTGGACATAGACTATCAGAGGTTAATGTTACAATACCACTTCCACCTGGTATCAGAAAAAGTTTAATGGTTTGTGACATAAAGAAGAGTTATTTAATGGTAGGATTGAAAGGGAAACCTCATGTCTTAGTTCTAAGTCATTTATTTGCATTTCTTAGCTTAAGTCATCTGTTTGATTTTGAGCTTTACCAGATCAATTATTTCACTAATCCAATATGCATGGCTTGTATTTCTCACTCGATGTTAGTTACTTGACATGGTTGATATAACATTCAATTCTAGGCCACTTTTATTTTAAGTTAGCGATTTTGTTGATTAAAAGGATGTTCATATTTTGATTGGTTTACTTGGAGCTTGATTTAAAAAAGTTTTGTAAATTCCACGTGGATGTTATTTTTCCAAGGTGAGCTCTTTTCACCAGTAAGGTTAGATGAGTCATAGAACATAGGTATACAACAAGCACATCTTTGACCTTTGTTGTGTATATGTTATTATTTATATCATTGATGGATGGTTATTAATGATGTAAAATAGAGGATGAGAAGGTCCTACCAATTCTCTTGACAAAACAAAATAAAATGGAGTGGTAGAATTGTGTTTTAAAGGGTGAGCTAGAAATCAATACTTGAAAGGTAGAACTTGAGAATGACAAGTTATTTGATATGGATCTAGAGACACAACAGACCGTGGAAAAAAAATGATGGTATTGATGAGTCTTCTCAACAAATAAGATCTAACTATTAGACCATTGCCCAAATTTCAGTTATCTGCAATGGAAATAGTGACTCTAGTTTTATTTGTATGAATAACGACTTTGACCATTGTCGTGTTCATTTCCTATGAATGATTTTGATTTTCAAACTCCAACTAGTTTTTTGTTAAACTAATTAAAGTTTTGATGACAAACTTATAGTTTTCAAAGCCTTTTTCTAAATCTATTTTCTTGAGCAAATTTGTCCTTTTTACTTTAGGTACTGTAGATTGCTACTATGTGACATATGCTATGATATAATTGTCTAGATAAATAGACAGAAGTGTTGTACAAAATAGTATTTTTTTAAATCTAAAGAAATAGTATTTTCATATACAAAGTTTATTAATTAAGAACATCTTTTAGACTTCTTAGCTAAGTTATGATTATATTTCGGTAGGTGATTTTGTGTACGCTGATATTGTATTGTATCTTTGGTTTATGTTAGGTAACAATGGTTAATAAGGAATGCGTTCTTGAGCAATAGACACACATCTTATTCTACTATTGAAAGGAAAATCCATCGTTTTCAGGCATGGCAACAAAAACACAGATGTCAGTGGGATATCCAAAGTTCGTGTTGGATGAATTTAATAATAGTGATGATTTTGATTCTTTGTTAGATAAATAATGTCACTAGTCAAATTCAAATAAATAGAAGCAGCTTAAGAATGAAGGTGAAGTTATTGCTTTTTGTCCAAGTCAATTTTTTTTATTTTCTGGTTGTTGTCATGTTTTGAGTGCGGACTTGTGAAATTCCAAATTGCATGTTGGTTTAGGTAAAGGGGATATATATAATATATATATATATATATATATATAATTTATATATATATATATATTATATATATATATATATATATATATATATATATATAATATATATATATATATATAATTTTTTTATTATCATATGTCGTTTATGGTTTCTAGAGATCCGTGTTATTTGCACATAAGTTTAGATATCATTCAGATATCTAAACACTAATCAACAACAAAATTGATATTTTTCTTTCACTCAACCTATAACATATTGAATTTGTCTTCATCAATGCTCTTCTTGCATATGCTATCCACTTATGACATTTCTTTTGCAATATTTGGTGCATTTTCTAGTTATAGGTCATTTATAGGTTATAAATGTCTTCATAGTTTCACTTCTAATTGAGTATTCAACTGAACATATTGATTCTCTTATACATAACTATTTTTTCCTCCACCCACTTTTCATAACTTCCATAACCATTAGGTAGGGACCTACAACTTCAATGTTGCTTTGCTTGTTCAGTAAATATTGCTGAGACTTTAATTTATTGAAAGTTGTAGAATTTACAATTTATGAAGTTTCAAGGTTTAACTTTTAAGAGCTTAATTCTTTAAAGGGTGCTAGCTCAATGGAAGAGTACCTGCTTTCCAAACAAGAGGTTGGTGGTTTGATTCCATCGTGCCCTGACATTCATATGGAGTGGCGACGATCAATTTTTAGTGATGAAGGCTCTTTTGACCATCACCAATGAGCTTTGGTGACATTTTTCGACCCTCACCAAAATATGAAATGGTGACGGTCAACAAATGCCACCATATATACACATTAATAATGATAACCCTCAAAGGTCCATAACCATAAATCATTGTTGTTGATATGAAATGGTGACAATCATTGTCCATCATTATAGTCATTATTCGTGACGAGCCTTGAATGTCACCACGACACCTATACTTCTGGCAATGCAGCTTTTGGTGATGGTCAATGAATGTCACCATATATATGCACCAATGGTGATGAACATGAGAGATCCATGACAATAAATCATTGTTGTTCATATGAAATGTTGACAGTCACTATCCGTCATTATAATCAATATTCATGATGGACCTTGAATGTCACCATAACACCTATACTTTTGGCGACACCACCTTTGGTGACGTTCAGTTTTTGGTGACCAAGGCTATGGTCCGTCATCATTACTCATATGAAATGGTGGCAATCGCCATCTGTCATTATAAATCGTTATTGGTGACGGACTTTGAATGTCACTACAACACCTATACTTTTGGCAATGCCATCTTTGGTGATGGAGCCTATGGTCCGTCACCATTGCTCATATAAAATTGTGACGGTCACTATTCGCCATTATAAATCATTATTGGTGATGGACTTTGAATGTCACTACAACACCTATACTTTTGGAAACACCACTTTTGGTGACGTTCAATTTTGGTGATGAAGGCTCTTTTGACTGTCACCAATGAGCTTATGGTGACTTTTTTTGCCCCTCACCAATGCCATTTTTTCTTGTAGTGCAAGCTTCTGAGGCTAGATTCGTCGAGAAGTGACTCACACCAATGACATAAGCGATATGAGGTGTGGATGATGCATTCATATGAAAGACACAATAATAAAGTGAATAAGATGGTGGGGGATCAAAGCTACCTAAATGCAAGAAAAATGAAAAGATACACACATTTTAATGGAAAATTATATGGGTAAAATTTCTTCAGGTAGAGTGCTTTCTTCAGGTAGAGTGCATTGCAGGGGTTAGGAAGGATTTCTCCTTCTGGACCCTTCAAAAGGTATGCCCCTTTTCACAAACTCTTACGGATGATGTAAGGTCCTAGCCGCACTAGTTCAAATTTTCTGTGCCCTAGGACATTATGAGCTTGGTCATACACAAGAACAAGGTCACCTTCGTGGAAGGTATGAGGGTGAAATTTTCAGTTTTATTGAGCTTTGTTGTGCTTTTTGTCTGCTTCAATGGTTTGCAATGCAACACGATAGTCTTCATTGGCACGCTCAAGCATGATAAATCATTATTCTAGAGGTTGGGTGTCTGGGAGAAGTTCGACGACAAGGTGGAGGGAGGGGATTGCACACTCGATTAGTAAGAATGCCTCCTCTATGAAAATGAGGTGGAAAGGAGTGAACATAGTGGTAGTTTTGACAGAAGTTCTATAGGCCCTCAAAGTAGGGAAGAGTATAAGATTCTAGTTGGTCTTGTGTTTGTTCACCGTTCGTTGAAGAATAATTTTCAAGATTTTGTTGACAACTTCAACTTGGCCATTTCCTTGGGGGTAGTAATATGATGAATATTAGTGTTCAATGCCTAACGTAGAGGATAGCGCACACCATATCTCATCTTTAAAGTGTCGACCATGGTCGAAGACCAATTATTTCATAACCCCAAGTCAAGCGATAATATGGTTAAAGAAAAAGATGGTTGCAATAGTCGCAGTGTTATTGAACATTGGCATGGCTTCAGCCCATTTGGTGAAATAGTCGACGACCACGATGATATAATTATGGTTATTAGCATATGGGGGTTGACACTCCATAACGTCAATATCCCATTTATAGAAAGGATCAATTGTGATGATAGGATGGAGGGGAGCAGGTGGAGCTCACGCCTTAGGGGCGTATAATTGGCTACTGGGATAGTGTTTGACTGCCTCATTACAATTGCTAAAGAGAGAAGGACAAAAATAACTGGTGCGCATGATTTTCTGGGCAGTGGCCATTCTAGAGAGGTAACCACCATAAGCACCACCATGGCAGGCATTTAGCACTTTCTTAGCTTCAGCATGTGTGAGAAAATGACGTTGGACAGTGTTGACACTATGATGATAAATATCATTATCGATGAGGAGGTAACGAGGGGCTTGATGTCGAATACGTCATCGATCATAACGAGTGAGATGCGGGGTGAATTTATGGGTTCGCAGGTAGGTAAGGATGTCACCATACCAAGGATCATCCGAGGTAATCGCGAACAAGTGTTCATCTGGAAGATCATCATTTACCAAGAGATCAGGGGCACTAGTTGGAAATTTAGAAATGAATTCAGCAAGGGATAAACCTTTCTTACTTTTCGGTGTGACAAATTCGAGATCGAATTCTTGAAGGATAATGATCCAATGGGAATACTTCCCATTAATGATCCTTCGACTCAACAGGAAGGCCATGGGGTTGGAATTGGTGACAACTTTGGTGGTACACGTAAGGATATAATGACAAATCTTTTGAATAGAGAACATAATAGCCAACACTAAATTTTCTGTGTGTGAATAGGATGTAGGGGGAACATGAAGTTTCTTACTAACATAATAGATGACATGCTCATTTCCGGCACAATACTTTTGGATTAGGACTGTTATAGACATATTTTGGCACTGCAACCCCAATCACATATGTCGATAAACAAAGGGCTCTCAAAACCCTAAAAGTGTTGTTTCACACCCTAAAGGATCATGGTCAACTGATTACATCATTTCCCAGAAGTTCCACCTGAAAAACTACTCAGAACTGGTCAAAACCAACCCATACAGACTGTTCCTTGGTCAAAGTGTGATGCATCTCACCTATTACACACGGAGGATGCGATGCATACTGAAAATGCCTTCTGTAGGGTGCGATGAGCGAGAGTAGACAAATGGCAGAGACAGTTTGCTAAGTGGAAACCCAGATAATCTTCTAGAAACTTCTCATATGACACTTGCCTCTCTGAATTCGCCCAGGGATGAGTAAGAGATCAAGGAAATCTCCAAGTGGAACCAAGAACTATCAGTGAAATGACACTAATCAAAAACCCATAAGCTGACTCACCCCTCTGCAAATATCTATAAATGGATCCCTCAGCTAAGAGATCCAGGGGCTGGAATTTTGTAATTTGTAAGGAAGTGTTGTTGGTTTCTCTTTGAGACATTGCATTGTTGGGTGATCTAGCTTTTCATGAGGTGAAGAGGGCTTCCATTTTGGGAGGATGATGTTGGATCAGATAGCTGGTTTGTAATCCTCTCTTCCACTTCTACTATCAGTAAAGTTATTTGAGTTTTCCTCCATATACTTGTGTATTTGTGAATGTTGTATTTGTGAATGCAATTGTATGGTTAATGTACTTCTGATTCTGCATTATTTATGATATTATAGATCTCTATGCTTTGATGGTGTTTTGTTGTTTTGCCTCTATAGCCGTTCTTTAAAGCGCGACAAGTGAGAAAGGAGTGGTAAGCTCTATCAAAGGAGAGAGGAAACAAGCAAGAGCCAAGAGAAAGACTAAGGTTGGTGCTCTTTGCTTCTCTCTTATCTATCATACATAAAGGAAAACACAAGTTACTTTGAATTGTTTGTTTCTAAGATAGCTACCCGTCTTAGTGGGACTAGCAGATCAAATAGACACTAGTTTTCCCAGAAACAAAATGGTGACTCCGCTGGGGAGCGAATAGTTTGTTTGTTCGTTATTGTTGTTTGATTTATAAACTACAGACGAAGCCTGAAGTTAAGCGAGCTAACCTTCGATCTGCATTTGCTATGCAACTGCAAAGTAGATCAACGTTGCTTCAGTCAATCTCCGAGTTAGTTTATGAACTGAACATCTGACTTGCAAACATCCTAAGTTCCCTGGTGGTAGCTCAATAACCTCATAAGATCATACCCCTATGTTTTGTGTTTACTGTCTATCATAGCTTAGCTAAAATAACTGATCTTAGCTACAAATTTTGAGCAAAAACCAAGTTCAGTTTCATTCCCTGGTTCATCGCACTGTCTGTAACTGGTAGCCTGGATGCATCGCACCTCCCGTGTGTTGTAGGTGAGATGCATCCCTGTTTCCCTTAAGGACAGGTGCGATGATTGAATGATACTGTTTCTATCTCTAGAATTTTATTTTTTCTTCTTTGTTTCTAGCTCTATTAATTAGTTTTGCTTCTTATGATCAGTATATCATTGTTGAAGCCTTCTTCCTTTACATTATTCATCCTCCATTGATTAGGAATTGTGAATGTTTTTTTATGTATTTTTCATCATTTATAGTCCTCCTTTGCAAAAAGTAGCTTAATCGAACTGTCGTCTTTTGATTCAAAAGTGTCGTAACTGTCATTTTGAGTCAAGAAAAAGAGTGGTGTAAAGTATTCCTCTTTTTAGATAGTTGATTGTACTTTTGTCATTGTATTTGATTTGAATTGTCAAAATTTGAAGTGTCGAATGTAGTTTTCCATTCGAAATCAAAAGTATCATTTTAGTCTTGATTTCATTTTGAAAAAGAAATTGTTGAAGTGTTGCTTTAAAGAAAATAGTTCAGATTTGTACTTAGTTTTCCTTTTTGGCATTCTCACATTAAGGAAGTAGAAAAAAAATACATGCATGTGCATTTGCATTTAGACTGCATGCGGAAAATGATTTAGGAAACGTGCATTTAGAGTGTGCTCTCTTCTCTTTGTTGAAAGAATCATGCTCTTCTTTCCTTAGTAGCTAGTATTTTCATTGCTAAAAGAAAACAAATGGCTATTTATCATTTTAGATTGAATATTTAGGAATTTTACATCTACGTCACACAGTGAACCTTGAAAGGCAAACTTCCTAAGAAAGATCAACTATAAAATAAACCTCGATGAGCATAGAAACACTTTGGAACCTAATGAACAACATATAGAAGTCTAGGCTAGAGACATGTTCTGGCGTCGTAAAACCTAGTAACTATCGTTTTCATCAAAGGTTGGGTGATTCCTCCTCTTTGATATGACAAGTGCCGGTATGGACTTGTGATCCCCGTACTGTTGAGTATATATTGGGAGACCACAATTGGTTGATATCCTTTATCCTTAAGAAGCCATGTCTGCCGCCCTATCGATCGCAATGCACTGAACACAACATTCGGGAAGATTGACTGCCATACGTAAAGTCCTTGGTAATTTCTCTTTAATTTTCCACCAAGGTGTATATTGCAGTTTTGCGAATGGTTTGGTAATCCCTCTGTCTAGATTTCCAGAGTAGTCACTTTCGTTCCTTTTCGACTCCCTAAAAGAAAAGGTCCATCTGAGCACTTGTCACTTTAGTCTCATTAAAAATCGAAGGAGACTAGAGTCATCTTTAGCTTTTTCTCGACTCTTAAAAATCTAAAAATCAAGTTGTGTCAAAGCATCATAAAATTTATTTAATACAAAATAACATCCCTGTTCCTTCGTTGATCTTAGGTTGAGGTAATGGAGTCCACAAATCAAGGGTTTCCCCTTGGGGAAATCCTAGTCCTTTCTCTTCTTGGGGAGATATTGGTGCTCCATACATGGCTACATTGTCCCTTCCGAGAATCACAATTGGCCTGCTGATATGGCTATTCTCAACCTCTGTCGTTCAAAACACCGTAATTCCTCAGTAATCGAATCAAAAACCAGATGATACTGAAGTTTCTCCCTCACCTTCTACTTCGCTTGTTTCTCCCTCTCCTTCTTCCTCTTCGCTTGGTGAAACTAGTGATACTAAAAACCAAGTAACTGAGAAGAAGAAGAAAGGGAAGGAGAAGAAGAAGAAGAAGCCAGTCAAGCAAGGGGGTAGCAATGAATCATCTAATAAAAATCCACACATTAAATATCCTTGTCTAATTTTCAAGGGAAACCACTTCCATCAAGATTGTCCTTGCATTCTACGAATCTTGAGAGACTGGTCTCCTCACTTGCACCATCCGGTGTCATCAACCTCTGGCAATCATGCTGACAGCACACCATCGACTAGTGAAAATGAAAGTCCTGGATGGGAAAGAAAGGTCAAAGCGCCATGTATATTATGTGAAGGAGACCATCACCTTCCCTATTTTCCTTTTTTGGATGAGGCCAAGAGAATCTTACATAATCATCCTGCTTCACCACAACGGCTTCCACCTGGATATAAGAAACTCTTACCGAGTCCATCGCTAGTTGAAATCCCAACTGACATACTTCAATTGTCAGTCGAACCACCTATCATTGAAGATAAACCCTTTGAGTCCATACCAGACCAAATTCAACAGTTTGGGACAGCAGCCGACCCAGTCTCGCCTTCAGAAGGTCCACCTTCAAATGATATAGTTTCCAAAGAGAACGAGAATGACATTGTTCAAATTCTTTTTGTTAATACAGAGTCTGATGAACATGGGGACAATCTACCTATTCCTTTACCACAGGAGGGAAGTTCCCCATTTCGAGATATTCATTCGGTCGTTTGTTCAGTCCCTCCTCTAAGCAATCTAGTCGTTTCCTTTGATTGGAATCTACTAGTGGGACCCCGCCTTCCGTCTAATGTACCATTCTGAATCATAGTACAAGTTTATAGAATGATCATGTCTTGCACTATCATATATGAAGGGGCTTCCGTGAGTATCCTTTCCTCAACTGCTTGGAAAGCGCTTGGTTCGCCATCGCTTCTGCCTGAGAATCGAAATTTGTCAGGCTTCAACAAAGGAACTAGTTGACCGTTAGGAATCCTGCCAAATTTGCCTATAACTTTGAGAAGGAATATCGTTCATTTGCATGTGATGGTAGTCCAAGGGCTGCTAGATTAAAATCTACTCCTTGGGCGTGACTACGTTTACAACATGGGAGCTATTGTTTCCATACTCTTTCGAGTGATGTGTTTCCCGCATGAAGGCAGACTGGTGCAACTTGTCGATTAGCTTTCATTTCCTAGTTCAAACACAGCTACGAGTCAAACACCATCCCTAAATGGTCTCTTTGCACAAAGAATGTCTCTTCAATCTCCAGTTCATCCACCTAATTACCGCGAGTGATTCGGTGAATGTAACAAAACTCGAGGGGCATGCACCTTGGTCTGTTACGGTAGGCAAACCCAGATGAAAAAACAGATTTCCTTCTAGGTTTTTTGACTAGTTTGAAACACCATTTCCGTGTAGGATATGGGATCATTCTGGAACAATATCTCCTCGTTGTAGGATATATGATTAGTATGAAACACCATTTCCGTGTAGGATATGGGATCAGTCTGAAATAGGATCCCCTCGCACGTTATGTGATTGGAAGCTCACACCATTCACCTTTGTCTATTATGATGGACAGAGTCAAGGAAGCGTTTTGTCTACTCTGTAGACGAAATGATCCTTCTTAAATGCAGGAACTTCCATAAGGGAACTAGAAATTCTAGTTTTTTCAACACCTGGGGGCATGCAAACCTTTTTTATGCAAGTGAAAAGCGACCAGCGTAACTCTAACCTCGTAGTATTTTAGCCTAATTTTTAGTTCAACTCCTTAGGTTAGGTGATTGGTCTGATCCACCATTCACCTTTGTCAACGGCCCCGGTAAAGTAAAGGAAACGTTTTTTTTCTAAACTATCCTACCTAACCTTAGTAGTTCATTAACTCTTAGTGTAGTTAGTTTTGTAGTTGGTCATTTCTAGCTGGCATGAAAAAGCAACTGAGCAAAGTTTCGCATGGGGCAAGCTCACTAAAAAATGAACCTACTAATAAGAGACATCTTTAAAGACAACTGGAATTGAGTAATGTTACCGCAGGGTTCAAGGTCATTAAAAAATAAACCCGCCACTGAGCGTAGTTTCTAAAGATTCAAGCTCATTAAGAAATGAATCCACTCTCAATAAATAACCTTTGTGATTGCATTGCTATCAGCCTTTTGAGCCTTGGTCGTGTTCTTATGGTCACCTCCACTCTTTTAGCTAATCATACACCTCCACTTGATTGTTTACCCTTTTGAGGAACAGCTACGACGAGTGATTCTATTAGCCACCCTCTTTACACTGTCGTGTTTAAAAAGTTCCAAACTTACCTAGAACCAGTTGCTACCCAAAAATACCACTCGTTTTGAGTCTCTTTTAAGCTCTTTTTAGACTAATAAAATATGAAAATATTATTGAGCTACTGGCCTTTCCAGCTCTTTAAAGTAAAGGGAGCACCATCCCTCCTATACATTTTAATCTTTTTGGACGTGAGGGATCATTCCACAAAAAGATCAAGCGCTTGTCATTTTTGGCTCACTAAAATTATCGAAAAGTCATCCCTTTTGTGTCATTTTATACTTTTTCGGACTTAAGGGATTATTCCACGAAAAAGGACTGCTGGAGTTTCCTTTTCGTCCCTTTTCAAACTCTCTAAACATGAATAGGACTGAGTTATCTTTGTCATTAAACTCGTTAAAACAATAGCGACAAACTTGTCCATTCGGACAAGAGCGAGTTTCACTGTCGCTAGGGTCGATAAAACATAGCTACAGGTTTGCCCAAAGGGAAAATTATAGAACAAGCATATGTTATCCTCCTCAAGCTTGACAAAAATAAAGAGGTATTGGTCAGCAATGACTGGGGAAAAGGGAAGAAAACTTAAAGAACTTCATTGGTAGCAGGTCGCTCTTGAACATGACACTTTCACTCCATCACCATGATTGAGTCGGGTTGGGTTATTCCATTCACCATCACCATTGGTCCTCTGTACCACCCATGGGGTTAATGCTACCAATCCATCTCAGTGTCACTGATGTGTTCAAGAGAAGTCATTCAGAGAATTCACCAACCCAGCTAACGCCTCATCCACTGCAATACCTTCACTCTCCATTTTTCATGGCCACCATTCCTGAACCTTGTATCATCAGATTGTTTTCACCTCCACAAGTTCATTTGCTTCGTTTCGTGTTGTCGATTAAGCCCCTCCTACGATGGGTCACTTCTTGTCGACATCAGCTCATTATCCAAGAAGTTGACTTAGGAACAACCCTTTCAATACTTTGAAGCTTACATGCCTCAATGGCAAGTTTCTCACTTCCGGCGACAGGTTTACATCAATGTCCTTTGACCAAAAGATTTTGCGTGGTGTTAGACATCGACTCATATATTCACACCACGTGAATTGTACTGTATTACCTTGAGGGTCATTATCATTATTGGTGATTCCTCTCATGCCTGTTAATAGCTTACATCATTGGCTGGTAATTAGGCGATGTCTTTCCAGGTTCGACTTCAGAACATTTTTTCACATGGATCGACTTGTACATCGGGCGAAGATTGAATGAGTTTGAAGACCCCGGATCTAGTTTCATCCATCCAGGCTACGATATATTTAGGAAAATAAAGACATCAAATGTACTCCATAGCTGCATAGATGATCGTCCAAGCTAAGGGATGATGGCTTTACAAGAATCACCAGTCTGCAACAGTAGACGATTGTCTATCCTATGTACATGAAAATGAATTTATAAACCTAAGCATGGGAATGCCTGCCTCAGCTAGATCATGAAAATAATATGAAGATAATTTATTGTATTATATCTTATTACAGGTCACCTTCTAGTTCGAAAAACCTCAGATCCTCATGATAAAGCATTTTACCCGACATCGGAAGATTTTCGACCTCATGCTTTAGGGGGCAACTGTTATAGACATATTTGGGCACTGCAACGCCAATCACATATGTCGATAAACCAAGGGCTCTCAAACCCCTAAAAGTTTTGTTTCACACCCTAAAGGATCATGGTCAACTGATTACATCGTTTCCCAGAAGTTCCACCTAAAAAACTACTCAGAACTGGTCAAAACTGACCCATACAGACTGCTCCTTGGTCAAAGTGTGATGCATCTCACCTATTACACATAGGGGGTGTGATGCATACTGAAAAAGCCTTCTGTAGGGTGCGATGAGTGAGAGTAGACAAATGGAAGAGACAATTTGCTAAGTGGAAACCCATAGAATCTTCTAGAAACTTCTCATATGACACTTGCCTCTCTGAATTCGCCCAGGGATGAGTAAGAGATCAAAGAAATCTCCAAGTGGAACAAGAACTATCAGTGAAATGACACTAATCAAAAACCCAGAAGCTGACTCACCCCTCTGCAAATATCTATAAATGGATCCCTCAGCTAAGAGATCCAGGGGCTGGAATTTTGTAATTTGTAAGGAAGTGTTGTTGGTTTCTCTTTGAGACATTGCATTGTTGGGTGATCTTGCTTTTCATGAGGTGAAGAGGGCTTTCATGCTGGGATGATGATGTTGGATCAGATAGCTGGGTTGTAATCCTCTCTTCTACTTCTACTATCAATAAAGTTATTTGATTTTTCCTCCATATACTTGTGTATTTGTGAATGCAATTGTATGGTTAATGTACTTTTGATTCTGCATTGTTTATGATATTATAGATCTCTATGCTTTGATGGTGTTTTGTTGTTTTTCCTCTACAAGTGTTCTTTAAAGCGGGACTAGTGAGAAAGGAGTGGAAAGCTCTATCAAAGGAGAGAGGAAACAAGCAAGGAGCCAAGCGAAAGACTAAGGTTGGTGCTCTCTGCTTCTCTCTTATCTATCATACATAAAGGAAAATGCAAGTTACTTTGAATTGTTTGTTTCTAAGATAGCTACCCGTCTTAGTGGGACTAGCAGATCAAATAGACACTAGTTTTCCCAGAAACAAGGACCCCAATGACTGAAGAGGCAGATGCAGAGATATACAATACGAAATCCCTTTCAAAGTCAGGTGGAATGATCAAGGGAGTGAAAGTGAGAGCACGTTTGACGACATCATGCTCTCACTTTCACTCCCTTGATCTAGTAGATGTGATATCAACTGATGTTGAGACCAAAGTGTTTGTCGAAGAAGGTTCAATAGAATCACAAAAGGAGACGTTTATATATTCCCAATATATTGATCCCATGGATGAAAATAGGTAGAGAATAGGAGTGTTATTATCTGTCATCTCAACATCAAGGGAGGGATCACGATGGGTGGTTGAGATACCTCTTACTCTAGCATAAGAGTGGGACTAGAACGCAGAGGAAGAGAAGAGGTGGAATCACTACGATCGACCTTTAATTCATGAAGGACTTGAAATATATCACAAAAGTCTTCAAGATAGGGACAATGATGAGAATAATGGCCATATTTATCCCACAAAGAAGAGGGGTGATTCATGTGTCAAGATATGTTCCTCTTAGCTAACTCGAGTAAGGTGACATGGACCTTAGGAACGTTAGTATTAGGAAAAGTATCAGCAACCACATTCTTGATATGAGGGAGTTCACAACAATTATTGGTGGCATGACCAACAACATCACACAAAGCACATGGAGGAGTAGGCTTTGGTGGCTTAGGAGGAGTTGGAGTTGGTTGGGATGCCTTGTATGTGGTTCCCTTTTTATGGGATTTTCCCCCCTCACCAGATGCTTTCATAATAGGAGTAAGTTCCTATTGAGGTTTTTTAACTAAAGAAAAGGAAGGGGTACAAACAACAAGTTGAATCAAGGTCAAAGTAGTGTAAGGTTTGAGTTGATTAGGGGGAGTGTTTGCAGGGGGGATAAATGTACTAGAATGGGATCCCCAAGGTAATGTTAGGTAAACTCAATGTAGCCATGATAGGTGTAGAATAAAATCTCGGAGGTAGAAATAAGAATGGGATTTGACTAGAAGGGTAATGACTTGGGGGAACTGCTCTGAGATAGTTAAGATGTAGGGGAATGGTTCTAGGCTAAAAATAACCAAGAGAGATACTATCAGAAGGAGAAAAACCTTGAGGAGTAGTATGTGAAGGTTGGGTTGAGTTGGGAATAGTAGGTTCTGTAGGTGCTGGCTATTGTGAAGGAATACTATACCGCTTGTGAGCAACTAGCAAGACTTGAATCATGAAAACACAGGAAGATCAAGGCTCTAAGGTAGTTGGTGGTGGACCATAATAAGCACCAATCAGCATGGAATCTTTGTAGACTTGAGGTGAGACATTTGTGAGGGACAAGACAATATTATTGCCATTCATTGATGAGATAGTGGACTGAGGTGAAGTCTGAGACTTAGGATCATAGTACATCAACTGATCAATAGTGCCAAGCTTTCTATTACGAGAGAAGCACATCTTACGAAAAACTGCAGATGTGACAAATAACATAGCATAGGTGTAACTACAACCCAAAAGGATGTTATAATTTAATGGGGCATCAAAGACCTTGATGCCAATTGAGACAATATTGCCTGAAACAGTGATAGGACAATTGCGATATAAGCCAAGGTGCTAAGAGGGATAACTGTCCCAAGCACAAAGAGTGATGGTGGGAGAAGATAGATCAGGTGAACCAAGTTGCTTCCAAACACTAGCAACCATCACACAGGTGGAGGTGCCTTCAACTATGATACACCATTGAACAGTGGCATTACTTATGAAGACTGTTATTTGAAATGCAACGTATGAAGGAAGTGGGAGATGTTCCGATTTGTCAATGTCAAATACATTCATACGATCATCAGAAGGGTCCACAACAACCAAAGCAAAGACTAGAGCTTTAAGTTAGGATAGTAACATCTAGAGGACTTCCAACGTTGACATGGAAACATGAGACTGTGCCAAGTCATCTATTATGCTATAGACATGGGTGGCTTTAGTAGAAGCAACATTTCAACGTAATGGACCTTTGGGGATATTGCGGATAGCCTCTACCTTAGGGGGAGGGATCTGTAAGGTACCATTTGATGGTGACAGAGGCTTGATGGAAACTTGGGATTGGGACTTAGTTGCTGAATTAGTGAGTGGCTTGTCATATTGGCGCAATCGAGTCTGAAGGTTGACTTGTTCAGTGTTGACTTCGTTAGAATTAATCTTAAGAATATGATAATCATTGTGACCACATGATGGAGGTGGGAGAGTTGCATAACTTGGTGTAGATTAAACAACCAGATATCCTTTGTGAGGAAAAGGATTGGTAAGCATAGTCTGTTGAGATTAAGCAGGAGGAGGAGAAGGAGGAGTTATGGGTTGCGGTCCTCTAGAAGAAACTGCTTAAGCTTCCGATACTTGATGCATCTAAGGTAAAAGGGGACACTCATGAGTATAATTTCCATATACACTGCATTAGGCACAAGCTTTGTTCGTGCAAAGAGTATTTTTTTGCTTGGGTTTTCTACCCTATTTCTAGGTTGTGGGCTTAAGCTAGTTTCTCGGAGGTGCATTAGGTGGTGGACCCTCGCTACCTTGATTAGCTTAATATTGTTGGTTCTAGTTTCCTTTCCCCATGTTCCTTTTCTTGGGGTTGGGGGAATTGGTTGCGCTCTACTGAGCATACACTTGACCTTGTAGAGGAGGATTCTATTATGGTAGAGGTGGAGGAAGCATGGGGGGCTAGAGCGCTAGTGCCAACGGGGCTGGAGCGCTAGGAGGTGCATACAGATAGTAAGGGGATGGGGTAACATTAGGATATACAGGTGGAGCAACAATTGGCCATGGCATCTGTTGATGTAGATGAGGATATGCATATGACATGTTGGAACCAGATAAGAGGTCATGTGGAAGATTAGGGGGGAAATAGGCGTAAGAGGAACTAGTCCCCCCTAGAGGTTGACCATAATTCCTTGAAGGTGGACAAAATGGTTGAAGTTGAGGGTGTGAAATGGATCCAATGATACTGTCAACGACATGAGATTCCCATGGTGCATTAGAAGCTCTAGGTCAAGGCAAGTTGGGAATGACAATATAAACATAACCTGATTGGGCATAGATCAGATCAAATTTCGAGGCTACTTGGAGCGCATCTTCCTCATATTGAGGGAAGTGAGAAGCAACATATTTAGTAATGGGGGAAAAAGAGATCTAGGGAACCAGTCCATATAGAGATGATCTTCAAATTCAAGAGATTTACATATGCTCCTCCTTCTACACCATTCATGAACATGGTCAGATAGGCGAGTGGTAGAAGTTTGACGGAAATAAGTCAATAGTTCGGTACTAGTGTCATAATGGAGAGGTAACTGGAAATAGGCTATAAATTCTTTGGCCAAAGTGGTGAAAGTAGAATGAGTGGCTCTGGGTTGATCGACATGCCACTTAGTAGTAGCTCCAGTAAGAGTGTGTTGGAAAAGGCAAAGATAGATGCAGTATTTAGTGATAGAATTGGATGAACACCACATATGGAATGAGAAAACATGATTTGTGGGATCTTCTCCAAGATTGCCTTCAAACTTGGGGATGTCAGAAGAAATTTTAGTAGGCATAGTTGGCTAATTGGGGCCATGGAGAAGAGGATCATTGATGAGTTTGATGAACTTAGGGGGACTCAAACTAGCCAGAAAAGGAATTAATGGAGTAGGAGTGACATATTTATGGAGGTTCCACTTGTGGGGTTACCTTGGTTAGTACCTGGGTTACCACCTTGGTTTCCCACAACCATGTTGGTGCCTAACATGCTGACAGTATAGGGTTGAGAAGATGTGGAATCAAAGGAAGAACTAGAAGAATCAGGAGAACCAGAGTTAGAATGAGGACTCGATGGAGGATTGGGAGGATGAAATCTAACTCAATGGGAGGGAGTGATATGTCCTAATGGAAACTGAGGGTGAAGGCCTTGGATTATCTGCGACAAATGCCTAGGGGGCACAATGATTTCAATACGATGATGACTCTAAGGACTAAAGGGTGATGATAAGAGTAAAAGAACAAAAAAAAACAAGAAAACACCTATTGTAGTGGTGCCTAGTGTAAATTAACCATATTAATGATGTTACTCTAATACAAATAAGCATGTCCTATCAAAGAAAAATACCTCTACCCTTGGGGTGGTGTAAATCCTCAAACAATCCTAAATCTACTATTTTATATGGCCTTCAAAATAACTTCTTACTTGATGGATTCTGATCCCCACAAGTAGAGCATTCCAAAGAAAGTTAGGGTAGAGAACAAATTGCTTGCCACAACCTATCCTATAGGGTTTTTTCCTAAGATTGGTCACTACAATTACCTTCGTCCCATGGGGGTGGTCGAGTTGATCTTGTTGGTGATCATCCACTACATAGGATTCCCTGCGATGGGTTGGGTAGCCCCTAGGAGAACCACTCTCACTATAACCTAGCCTAACCCCCTCAGAATCGGGTTCCTGACGCACTCCAGTTTTGGACCATGGGATGGTGAAGGATTTTAAGGCCCTTAACATTTTAACTTTTATGTCTCATTGTAAGCAATTAATGGGTGTTATTGGAAGCCTTTCCCACCAATCCTACACCTAAACAACACAGATTCTTTGGCCCTGATGTAGAAGTGGGCTTAATCTATGTACGCTAAATTTTTAAGGTGAAGTGTTTCAATCCTTGGCTTGGTGGTGTTAACCAAGATCACGCTCACTTAGGGTGTGAGTGTGTGAAAATCATGTGTCAAGTGGATAAGTTAATTGAGCATGTTTTATGATTCCATGTGATGCTGAAAATAAAGTGTCGAAATACTGTAAATAATGCTGAAAAGGATAGAAAAATAAACAACCAATCAAACACACAAAACCCGACCCAAAAAGGCTATCAAGCAACTGAACAAGAGAAGGAAAATAAGCTACTCAAAGACACATAAAATGCCTAAAAGGCCTAATGTCAAAGGGACTAAGATCTAGAGGCACTAATCTATTGAAAATGCTGTAATAACACAACAAAAGGACATATGTGATCCAAAACAACAAACAACAATATATATCCAATGTAATAATCCAATATGGAAGGACTTTTAAATGAATAATATATTTTTTGTATTGATAACACCTGGTGAATGAGATCTACAAAAAGGTTCTGCAAATCCCCCTTTGTGGGACATGTTCTTTGATGTCCTTGATGCCTCAGTAATCGATTCTCTCTCTCAATATGTGAAAAACCCAAAACAATGTGTAGAACTCAAGTGGGAGCTCAAATGCAAGAAGACGATAGTAGTGACAATGATAATGATCATGGTGAAGAGTGAATGAAAAACCCTCTTATTTATAACAAAGTATTGTGTTGATCTTGAAAATGGAGAATAATAAAATAATATTTACCAAATCAAGATCTAACCGTTAGGAATACTTTATTATATTTTTTGGAGAGGGAAAAGATATTCAAAATGGTCAAATATCTTTATTTAGAAATAATTGACAAATAAAATGATTGATTAATTATTTCACAAGGATTAAGAATGGTGTGAAATGGAAATAATTATTAAATAGTGATTTAACAATTATTCCAATAATAGAATAAAGGAAATAATGATTTATTTAATTATTCATAGGTGATTTAGTCAAATGTGAAAAGGAATAATTATCAAACAATGATTTAACAATTATGCCTGGAAAAAATAAATAATGATTTATTCAATTATTCTCTTGGGAACCAAAAATAATTTAATAAAAATGGTTTACTAAATTATTTCCCATGATGAATGTGATTTTACTATGGTAAAATTAATTCTACATGGTGTATTTCGATTTGCCTAGTTTGAAATGGCTAGGTGATCATTTTTTGGTGATAAAAAAGTGTCATTCCATAATTTAATACAATAATGTATGGTTCAAGTTATGTCATAAGATATAGTTTTTAGTCTTTTGCATTGAATTCAAGACTACAACTAAATTTGAGGAGTGAAAATAGGTGGGCACGTGGAAGACAAAGTTTTTATTGTGTGAAAACAAAAAACTGTAAATATCTCTAAAATTCATAGTTTCACTAAGGTGAATGGAGTTGAAGACTCCAATGTTTTTTTCCTTCATAAATACATAATCCAAAGTATTTTCCTTCACATTAATCCTAGAAGTTCAATTTTAAATTTTATTGCACATTACTCTGTCTTACTTTGTTTCCATAATGCGCATAATTTTTGGAATTTACACTGTGTTTTTACTATCAAGTGAAATCTATGTCATTTGGTCTGTGCAATGCTATCTAATTTTACATCCTCCGTATTTACTATAAGTGATATGAGAGTAGGTGTCAAAATTTTGGCTTGATAGAAGATTTACTAGCAAGGAGTCAAATTTTTTATTAGTAAACTATGGAAGCTTCAAGTACAAGCTTGAAAAATCCATAGATTCCTCAACTTAATGGAAATAACTAAGATTATTGGGAAATCACAATGAAGATATTGTTTTGTTTTCAAGATATTGGGAATTAGTAGAAAATGTGTTCCAAGAACCGGCAGATGTAGCAACATACAATGTATTAACATAAGCAAAAGAAATTTTTTTAAGAGATAATAGGAAGGACTCCAAATCCCTCTTCTACATATTTCAAATAGTTTATGAGATCCATTTCTAAGGATTGCAACAATAGAAAAGTCCAAGCAAGCATGGGATATTCTTTGGACAATATCAAGGTATGACAAAGGTGAAGACAATAAAATTGCAAATATTGAGAATAGATTTTGAAACAATAAGCATGAAGGAGTCTAAGAAAATAGACTAATTTTTTACACAAGTTATTAGACTAGTTATTCAAATCAAATCTCATTGTGAGACAGTTGAAGAAATGAGAATAGTCAAAAATATTTTAAGAAGTTTGCCAACAAGGTTTTATCCTATTGTTGTGACCATAGAGGAGACAAAGGATCTTCCACAGTTTTCAGTGGATAAACTCCATGCCTCACTCATTTATCATGAACATAGGTTGATTAGAATAAAAAATTCTTTAATGGTACATGCTTTCAATACGCAAGTCTCATTTGGTAAAGGTAGAGGCAAAGGTAGGTCAAATACAAGAGGTAGAGAAAGAAGTCCACAAAGAGGTAGAAGAAGCAACCCTTCAAGCTCAAGTGGAAGAGACAACATTCAAAATCTAGGTCAATATCAGGCACGAGGCCAGAGGTATGATAAATCTCAAGTTCAATGTCATTATTGCAAGAAGTATGGCCATTATGCAAGTGAATGTAGAAATAAACAATATGTTCTTAGTAATAAACCAAATGAAAATTTTACAGGAGAAAATCAGAACCAAGACAATATGTTTTTAGAATGCAATGTAGCAAAAGAGAAGCAAAAGGATGTGTGGTTTTTAGACTCAAGTTGTAGCAATCATATGACAAGGAACATATAAATGTTTTCTAATTTAGATGAAAGTGTAAAATTTGAAGTCACATTAGGGACTAATAACAAAGTGTCAGTTATGGGTAAAGGAAGAGTCAATATTCTAATGAAGAAGGGGGAGAAGAAATATATTTCAAACGTATATTTTGTTCAAGGTATGAAGCATAATTTGATAAGTATTGGAAAACTTATGAAAAGGGCTACAAAGTCTTATTCAGAAATTAAGAATGAAAAATCTTGGATAAGTTTCCAAGAAAACAATGGGTTGCAAAAGTTAAAATGACAAGCAATAAAACGTTTCCCCTAAAGATAAAACTAGATTTGAAAGAAAAAGGTGCATAAGCACAATTGTCAATGAATTCACAAGAAGATGAAAGAAAGGTTGCAACAGTCACACAAAGATTCAAGCTAAAATAAAACATGAAAGTTGGCTATGAATCTAAGATTTTAGCATCTTAACTTTGGAGGTCTAAATTTGCTACATAGGAAATACATGGTAAAAGGATTATCACTAATAGAAAAACCAAACAACTTATGTGAATGATGCATCTTAGGAAAACAACATAGAGAATCATTTCAAACAAGAAAGTCAATAAGGGAAAAAGCACCCTTGGAATTTTTTCATTCAAATTTATGTGGATCAGTGAAAACACAATCAATTGGTGGCAGTTATTATTTCTTGACATTCATAGATGACTACACAAGAAATACATGGATCTACTTTCTAAGGCAAAAAAGTGAAGTGTTTGAGTGCTTCCATTAACACAAAGCTCTTGTTGAAAAACAAAGTGGACACTACATCAACATTTTGAGAACTAACAGAGGTGGTGAATACATCTCAAATGACTTCCTATGTTTTTGCAAGGAGCATTTAATTCACAAGAAATTTACAACAAGGTATACACCTCAAAAAAATGGTGTCATAGTGATCCAGGTGGATCTTCAGAAAAGTACCAGTGGCATGACAAAAGGCTCAAAACTCAAAGTGGAAAAATACGGATAATATTAACATTGGATTGAAGTGCTCATCATCCTGATTACAATGGTGTGAACAAAACTCAAATATGAGTCCAGATGGCAAAGTTAGAGCAGGTCAAAGTTTTAGTTTAACTGTCCAGGTAGCACAGAGAAGATGACATGGCATAGTTTTAGCGAATAAGAGAGCGCCACATGGTAGGATGCCATTGGACCTCGCATATCACATATCGGTGAAAAGGAGAAGTGCGAATCGACCCCTGGCATTCTCGGCTGCGATTGCGATATCGCATATTGTAGGTTGAAGGAGTTACGAATTGGCCTCGGTAGGACTTAGTTGCGATGCGATATACATCGTATATTGATATCAAGGGCTAGTGCTTGCGATATGGTTCGAGGAAAAAGTGCCAATTGTGATTTCGCGGTAGACACCAATTGTGATACTGCGATAAGGGGCCCAGACTCGAAATGTTATATAGTGTTATTAATAAACATGGTGGGTCTGCAGGTGTTGCAGAGTGCTAATAATTGTTCCAAGGGTTGCACGTTGATTGCGATAATGCGACGGGAGTGCCAGACATGAAGACATTATGCTATATGGTGAATCTTCATGTCAATTCCATAGATATCACAGATGTTGTGTCTGGGAATTGGACTGTCTGTTGATAAGCTGGAACTGCCAATGAACCCGTCGTCGAGAGTCATGCACCATTGAAATGGGTTGCTGGATAGTGGCTTACTATTGCGGAAGGGTGGTTGTCGTGAATCCTTTAGGCCCGCTCCCACCTACTAACCTTTGGTATTATTTTGAAACTGCCCCGATTTTGAGGGATGTCGCCATGATCGTATATATATGACTGTTGTGTTTGAGAAAGGCAGGATAGGTTTGGTCGAATACATAGATTTTACTGTATATAGCAGACCTTGACCCTGGCAGTAGGTCATAACCTTTCCTTAAGTAGTAAGGAGTTTCCAAGAAGGTTACAAAAGGCCCGATTATGGAAATTGAGAGTTTGGATAGGCGTTTTTGCAATATTTTTTGCCAGGAGTTCAATGGTTCTATCTATTTTCAAAGTTGGTCTCTCCATCCTCTACCCATCTATCAACTTGGAGGTATAAGGGTTGTAATTTCTTGTTGTTGTACTTTATCTCTTTTATGCCACTAATAAAAAGAAGGCCTCCCCACTATTGAGAAGGGCCCGAAGACGTAGTCCAAACCGGACGAACTCTGTAATCAAATCATTGTGTCATGGTTTTTGTGTTCTTTTGACTATTTCTGCATTGTTATGTGTTTTTTTTAAGTTCCATGGTTAATTAACTCTGTTATATGTAATTTTGATGCATCTGTATGTAAAAGATCTTGGATCAAGTTTGGTGTCATAGTAGGTCTTTGTATATGAAAATTGGATGAGTTTATGCTAATGCAGAACAAGTTGTGAAAAGGAGAAGGAATGCTTAACTCCTTTGATCCTGAAGCATGATGTGCACAACGAAGAAGAAACATGGCCAATGAAGAAGCTCGTTGGAAAGAGGAACAAATTTTTTGAAAGGTATTCTATAATATGGCAAGAAAGGTAGACAAGTTGTTCGCATAGTATGAGAAGGCACTTGGGCATGAGAAGAAGGATGTCGATGATCATGAATCAACAAATCAGGAAGGTAGTGGAGAATATCCTCCTCCCTCTTCTTCTTCCAGAATTGATAGTTCTCATCACTCTCATAGAATTTCCAAATAGACCTCTAAGAAATCATTCTTCAAGTTGGATGTGAAGTTCGATCTGCCCATGTACAATGGAGAATGTTGTGCATAAAAACTCAATAATTGGATCAAATAGATAGAGGTTTGCTGCCAAATTCAAAAGGTCGAAGAAGATGAGCCAAAAGTCCAGTTAGCATCTCTTCAGCTGAGCGACACTGCTCTCATTTGGTGGGAGAGCAAGTGACAAAAGGGAAGCACAAGTCAGGTAACCTTCTGTCCTCTTGGTCTAGTTTTATTTTTGCATTAAAATACCAATTCTACCCTCTTGGTTATAAGAAAAAGGCACTTATGGACTGACAATATTTAAGGCAAGGTAAGGGCTAGAATGTACAAAGCTTTTCACGGAAGAATTTTGGAAACAAGCACTGCTCATTAGATGCATCTGAAACTGTAACTAAGTACATAGGTGCACTACATAGTCACATCAAACACTCGTTATTACTGCTCGAGCCTACTTCAATTGATACGACCAATGTTAAAGCTATACAAATTGAAAGCCAAGGCAAGATGATCGATATGACCAAACCAAGAAGATGTCATTCAAACCTCAGCATGGAAAAGTCTGGAAGAAAGGAAAAGGGAAGGATAAGAAGACCATCACTGCTAAGAAGGGGTATGAAGAAACACTGTCATGCACTCACTACAAGAAGGATGGGCATGACGAGGACCATTGTTGGAAGCTACATCCGAAACTGAGATCGAAGAGATTTGGTGGAAAGGGGAAGCAGAAGACAGTGGCCACATCACAGGACCTTGGATCAGATTCCAGCGATGAAACATTGATCACAACTGTGGGCGCAAGAGGTACTTCTTCTATTAATGATAGTTCGGATTCAGTTGCAAGAACTGGTTATTTGAATGAGCTTGTGAGTCGTGAGTGAAAGATAATTGAGTTGTTCCACATTAGAGTTGTCATAAAGCACACAAAGGTGGAAACTCTATTTGATTCAGGTTGACAAGAAAACTTAATCTCGGATTCCTTAGTGAAAAGGCTAGGCCTTGAAACTAAACCTCATCCGAGTCCATACCCGCTTGGTTAGGTAAGCGATAAAGCCAAATTGCAGGTCACCAAGTAGTGTAGGGCCAGATTTGTAATTTGTTGGACACCTAATCCTCTAAGGGTTAGTGTGGAAGCCGAATAGACAAACGAAGTCCAAGAGAACTTGGGATGTGGAACCCAACAGTCACACCATGCACTATAAATGTATATCATTAATTTGTTAATAAAAAAGTACTCTCATGTTTTATCTTTCATATTCTGTTGCTGCCCATGTGTGTGTTTAACATGGTATCAAAGCCATGATGTGTGGCTAGTGTAGTTTTCTTCCTCATAGTTTATGGCTTAGGTAGGAAAGAAAAGAAAAAATGCCATGTTATTATTCCCTGTGCAGCTGGTTTGAGCTACCTTGAATAGTGCTGGCATGGTCTTCATTACCTGTAATGTTCCATGCATACCTGACGCTCCTGAGCACTTTTCCTTCTTGCAGCCTTCCTACGTGTCAGAACTATCATTCCTTAGCCTCGTATGCAGCAATTTTTTCCTGAGATATTATGCCCTGACATGACATTCCACTGCGCCAATTGTGTTAGGTAGAAAGGAATCAACTTTATCCTTGTCTCAATTTCCGCTTAGATATGCACCCAACTATTCATTTGATCCTACTATTTTTTGAGAAAAACGAGTGCCTATTGACCTGAATTATCACTACCACGGAGTTAAACGTTACGACTTGAGCATGACTTGTGCAAAGTTGACAGGGTTTGGCTCTAAAAGGTCTGCTCATTAATTTTCTATAGTTAGGTCTATCAATTCTAGAATTGAAATGTTCTTGATAATTATTTTAGAGAAGTCGCCCTCACCTCAGTTCTCTTTTTGAAAATAAGGAGAAACCAACTATCCGCCGGCCATAACTATGGGCCTGGTTTTGACATTGGCTTTGCCCTTGGGAAAACTTTTCCTTTAATTACTTATTTATGACTTGATAATTACTTCGGAGCCATGGCTAAGTTGGGGCTGGCTTTGAAAGTAGGGAGACAACACCGAATTAGCTGAAGAGCAAGAAACTGGAACCATGGTATATGTTGAGAGGTCATAGTATGTTTATATGAGCAGGTTGTAATATGTCTTGAAGGGCATAACTCCCATCTGAAAAGTGCGGTTCTCCATGTCGATTCCATGAATATCATGCGACTATTCCTGGTGATGGTGCAATTTTTTAAAAGATGTTTCTCTTAGCTGAAGGAAACCAAGGGTTTGTTGCAGACGGAAGCCAAATCATTAAACACAACGAAAGAAATGCAAATTTACGCCATGCATTCAAATACTTCTTGAAGACTACCAAAGCCACTTCCAACTTCCAAAAATTTCTCTGTTGTTGGTTCTCCAAATCACTGGAGTAGTGCTGCACTGTCACTTGTAGTTTGAGAGAAAGAAGCTCGAGAAGAAAAAAAAAATACTATATTATAAATATAACATTGATTGAAGAGATAACAAAAGATGCCTATGGTGTAGCTTCTTGTAAGTGGAGAATTACAGTTTGTCAGTCCCTGCAGAGAACAATTTTTTCCATCCAAAGTAGGACTGTCTATCTTTCATGGGTTTTAACCTTGAAGAAGTTCTGGTATTACACTGCCCCCAGCGCTGTCTGTCCGTTTGAATAATTAAATTCTGTGTTAATTGAATAATGGTGGTTGTTTGTTGAATAATGAGCTATTTCTTAGTGCATGAGCATGGATATATCTCCTGGTGCAGTTATATGAATTGGTTTGAGCACTAAACACCTGTCTGTTCACATAACATAAAGAATCTTTATGTGGGTCAACATTGCTGCGTGCAGTTGCACCAATCGTATGTATGTTGGTTAATCGTTGTGCATTTTTCTTTGTTAATCATTGTGGGCTATTCTTGAATATCTAGCTACTGAGGTTTTGGAAATTGCTGGTAATGCTACCCGAGATGGTGCTGGTGGTGACGACAACGGTGGTGGAGGCAGCTGTTATCAGTGCGATAACTTGGTAAATGCTAGTGTGTTTAATATATAAACGCTATTATATAAACGTTGTTTCATATATATACGACATTTCATATATATCAATGCGATGACTTGGTTATGTACGCTGGTCAAAGGAATATAAGAGTTTGGAACATTGAATTCAATTAAAATTGTGCAATGAAGACTAAGGTGTTGCATTAATTAAATGTTGTCTTCCAAATTTCCTATTCATTAGCGCGGTGAGCGTGGATACAAACACAATCTACATATATATGTTATTCGTTATTTAAATCCTATTCTATGCATTGGAGTGTTGCTCTTGAGCTCTGCGTTGAAGCAACATTAAACCCTCTTCACACCCTACACTGATTATGGTTGTTGAATACTATGAATTGTGGTGCATGGTCATGCTCTTTGATGTGTGTTACTTCTGCAAGTGTTCTATGATGCGTAGATGAATGCATTGAGTTCTGCATGATATACGATATGCATGGTATATGCGTTGAAGGCCGTATGGTATGCGTTGAGTTCTTGAATGGTGCATTTTCCTGGTGCTGAAGTTGATAACATAAAAGGAGGTGTTGCAGGTGGAAGTATACTGAAGAGCATTTTGAAGGTGAATAAAAAAAATAAAAATTGAAGTTCATCCAAGCATCGTTGTTAAGGACGAGGGTGACAACATCAAGTGTACACCCATCTTTTCAAGAATAATTTCACTTTAACGAGTTGCAGTTTGCTGTTCCTGGTGGCCTTATTAGTGCGGGTACCACAATAGATCCCATGCTGACACGTGCTAATAGGCTTGTAAGGCAAGTCCTTGGAAAAGTTGACGAGCTACCAGATGTGACAATCCATCCTTTGGTGATGGAAATTCGATGTGAGCCATTGGTTTTAGTTTCTTTGTAGTGTTATATGTCTCACAATCGCATGATTCTGTCAAGGACAATTGAGCTTACCAAGCAAGTTTTGGAGCATGGTGTCTCGATTATGAACAAAATATAATTTTATATCGTGAGCTAAAATAAAATTGGGTTTGAAGTGGCATGGAACAGTTAAATTTTGACACAATTTTCTACTCATATAATAGTCACAACTTTTATCATTTTATAGGTGCATTTGTAGTTGAAGACAACACGGTTCCTCTGATTTTATTATTTTGAAATGGATTGAATGGATGATGCATTGAAACTACTAAATAATCTGATACATTCCATAGTTGATGAGATGGTTAAGATCAACAAAACCTCTCTTTCCAATTGTTATCACTCAGGTTGTCCCTAGGCTCCTTATAGGGATACGGACGAGGTAACCACAAACCAATCTTTGGATTGCAGGTTCTAGCCCACCTGCAATCAGAGAGGGCTCTCTCTT
>APFE030482485.1:20796-33143 GCA_000404065.3 Pinus taeda
CTTGAGTCTCCTCCTCCAGCATGAGGGGAGCTCGAAATCCTATTATTAATTGCCTTATCTATATCTAAACCAACTTATTAAATACAAAGGTATTGCGCTGTAAATACATAGAGTCCTAATCCTATTTAAACTCTAATTCTATCTCCTCGTGTGCATGATGCTTTCTTGAGCTTTGACACCTGTACCATTTATGTAGTGGCCGAAATATATTGGAGAGGCATTCACTGAACGAGCTGCCTTGGATTCTAGCTGTGCAGATGACTCATTAGTTGGTGAAGATGTGTGTCCTGTTTTCACGGTCACTGCCTTCCTCAATCTGCTCGAATATACAACAACATGTTTGAAATCTTTAATGACCCAATGTATGTACCGCTGCCATGTTGCTGATGTGGTGTAGGCTGGATTGATGGACATGTGTACCCTTTCAAAACCTCCCGCTCATGAAATCAATTGTCTGTCTGTGTTCTCTTTTTTTAAAAAAAACATCATCTACAGCAGTTTCGTAGCGCGCTACGAAACTTCTGTTTCATTTAAAACAGTTTATTTTTTAGCCCGTGGGTTCGTATCATCCAATTTTCGATTCATCCAGAAAGAGGAAAACAGATTTTTTGATTAGGCCCTAGTTAACCATATTATACCAGATTGACACAACATTGCCTACTGAGATTTTCTGAAAGCCAAGCCCAAGGATACCATCAAATTTTGCATATGACTGATCAACTAATTCCCTAGATTGTTCTTGAATATATTGCTCCATACGAGTGGCAAGTGTTGCAACTCTTGTGATATATGCAAGGACGCCCACTTATCTTACATTACGATCATTTCTCTCAATTTGATGGCAAACCTCATCAACAAACTTATTAAATCGAGCTGTAATTCTTGTCTGTAGATCACCAAGCAAGCGGCGCACAAAACCAGCTGCATCAGCCTTCTGGCCAGAGAGATATCTCTCAGTAATCCCATGCATGGAGATACTTCGTAAATGGTCAATCTTGTATGCCCTAGTCCACAACTGCATAAAAGTCTTCTCGAATTCCGTCAAGTAATTCTTCGAGATCTTCATTTAGAGCCTCCAACTCCACAGAATTCTGGCTAGGCTTAATGTTATTTCCCTCGAGATCTATAAGACTCAAATCCTCTTCACTATCATCACTCTTGGCTCCATGCTTAGCGCTTGGAGGACCTCTCGGGGGAACAAATGGGAGTATTTCAAACACATGAATGATGCAAAAAATGAACTCTCATCTACAAGCAACGGAACGAAAATAGTGAGCATTTTTGCATATTCTTCAGAGACAGTTGAAGTGTCCGCGCTGCTGGCACTGGAACCAGTAGATCCTTCAAGCTAGACTGTCTGATTTCTTGATGCTTTAGTACTAGTACGAATCTCATTTGCAAACTCACGAGCCTGAGGAACAGCATTAATAATAGCATGATCTTTAGAAACACCTTCACTAATACCAAAACGAAGTTGAATGTCTCCGCATTCTTTTAAAAGCACTGCAACCTGAGCTTGAAAGTCCTGGATTTATTTTAGGGCGATACTGTATTCCCGCTCCCTTGGATGACACGTAGAACACGAGGCATCATCTCTATCACCCGTTTTTCTTCGTGGAAACATATACATGCTTTATAAAGTCCCGAAGCCTATCAACATTGCTGCTGTCTGGGAGTTGATGATGTGTATCGAAGTCTTTGAATTATATTTCTGTTGCTTTCTGATTGCCACCTGTAATTGACCCACAATGCATGTCTGCATAAGGCTCATCCCCCATGAGGAGTTCCCACAAAAGTGTTTCTTGATTGCTGCCTATCACCCGTGTCAAACATACAAGCTGACACACCAAAGTCACCCAGTTTAACTACACCACCAGAGTCAACGAGGATGTTCCCAGCCTTCACATCACGATGAATATGTCCTTGCCGATGAAGATACTCCAGAGCTTTAAGTGTTTCCTTTAGAATTATAGCAATGGCATACTCTTCAAAACCATCTGGATAAGCTATTTTCATTATGTGCAAGCATGAACCTTCTGCCATAAAAGGCATTACTACCCCAAAGGCACCGGTCAACAACAAATGAACAATATGCCTTGATTACATTTGGATGATCTATTAAGCTCATTGTTTGAGCCTCACGACAAATATCATCCTGTGATAATGCTTCTTTCTCTGCAGAAGGCATTTTCTTCAAAGCAAGCTGTGCAGCATCTTTGAGTTGGATTACTTTTACACGCTCCCACAGGGGAGGAAGCCCTTGCAAAAGATTGCGAACAACATATTCCGGAGATTTTGCTTGCCTGAAAAATGAATGCTTCAACAGTTTCTCTGCAGTTGGACGTTTTGTTTGATCTTTCACTAGGCACATAGCAATCATTTCTTTGAAAGACTTTGAGAACTTTTTGTCTCTATCATAATCAAGCCCAGGTGGTGCATTTTTCGGTGCTTTACCTTTGACAAGTCCATATCATCAATCTTACAAACTGGTCGATGTGGATCTCTCATATTAACAAGAAGATTTTCACACTTCAAATCAAAGTGGACTACGCCCCTTTCATGCAAATATTCCATGCCAAATGCAGCATCCATAGCTAAAATCAATCTTTTGCGCTGATGAACAGTTTTATCCTTCTTGCGTAATACTTATATTTTGAATTCATGAACGAAGACAAAATATTTGGACCATATAACATAAATCCATGTTTCTGCAAGTAAGTTCCTATCTTCCCTAACATGCTCAACCTGTCCCCGACTAAGCATCTCTGACTTCTTCATTGCATAATTTAACCTCTAACATTGGTCCATGAAAGCATGATGTGCAGCTACAGCAGTTACGTAGCGCGCTACGAAACTGCTGTGTGATTTTTAAAACACAGCTTCAAGTCAAAAATTCAACTCTCTTGATCTTACCTTTGCTTTAAAATCTTTTAAGTGATAACAGTGGCTCCACTTGGGATAGTGTGCCCTTGTGGTTCACTAAGAACCTGTAGTTCCAGTGCCTTATTCTTTTATGATAAATGAAAATTTATTTGACAAACATCGCCATCAAGCTCTTGGGCCTTCACCTCGGGCTTAAGCTTGATAATCACTGTAGGAGAAAGGAATCTACATCTACTAAAAAAAAATGCTCAGTCAACCTTGAGCTTATTTGCATCTTCCTACCTACCTACCCTAACAATTCAAATTTCTTTCAGCTCAATCAATGTAAAATTTCCAATGTAGCCAATCATTTGTCTTATCTGCTATTTGATTTCTTTGACTGCATCGGAGTTCAGAACCACTATGATATGGTGATGACCACTGCCACTGAAATGACTTCTGATTTTCATAGAAAAGCTGAAACATTGGAGAGTAAAACTCTTCCATGTATTTAGCTATAGGATCCCAGAATATCTGATCAGCTTGATGATTCTTGTAACTTTCTGGCTGCACAAACTGATCTTCAACATCAGTGAACTCTTCCTCAATTGTAAAAGAGAAAGGAACCAGCATTCTTTCCGTATGTTCTGTCACAGAAATCTTATGAAAATAACGATCATGATTATGAAAACTATATGCCTGAATTTGACCTTCTAAATCTTCAATGTCTTTCTCAATGTCCTTAGCAACTTCATCCAAAAATTTCATCTTATCTTCTGACTTGCACTCAAAAGATTTTAGATACGAAGACAAGGAAAAAGGAAAATTTTCATTTGTATCTCCATTACTAAGATCATTATTCCATTGTTTGAAACCTTGAACTGAAGGAGAGTTTGCCACCACATCTGATCTATCTATCCATTCATCCAAAAACATATACCACAAGTCTTCAAATGACTTGATGGATTTGGCAGGAAAGCTTTCAATCCACCGTTTACACTTCCCTTGAAATAAGAATGGTAGCATCTGGGTTCTTCATAACTCCAGTGGAATCACCATGAATCTATGAATTTCGAATTCTTCAACAATGGAGTCGCCAAGGTAGATTTGCGGCCTCGAAACATATTCTGAGCTCCTGCTACCTTCAGAAGTTCAGCTCTTTGATTATGGGAATGAATAATCTTCAAACTCCCGGCAGACGCACCAAAATGTTATCATAAAATCAGTACTAAGGGCTACTACATAATAAGATCTCATGAAACTGTTTCAGACCAGGCTTTAGACTAAGGTTTAGCCTCCTTAGTCAGAGAGGGCTCTCTCACAGATTTTTGATATGCATTAAGGGAAAGAAAATATGGCTAACTCTTTAAACAGTATATGAAATTTAAGCTGGTTGGAACAGCAAAATTAGGCTTCTCCCATCGGGCTCATGGAGTCATACACTTCTGCAGTAAACAAGTAGCTACTCAATCATGGAAACCAAGGCATATAATGTCTAAATGCTCAAAACATTTACCAAGAAGAACCTCAACTCAGAAAACATACACAGAAAGTCTGAGCACTAGGTGAATTCAGAGTGATTGCATGTTTAGTGAACTGTAAAACAAGAAGAATAAAGACCAAATCACATATACTTTGAGCATTTGAAACAAAGGATGAATCTTGGGAAGAAAAAGTATCCTTTCTATTACTGTCAAAGTCCTTTACATAAGCCAATATGAAAACTCTGTTTTTATAAAAATCTCCAACCTTTTTTACATCAGAGTTTTTCCTATATATAGGAAAACAAAACTAAACTACCTTGAGTCTCCTCCTCCAGCATGAGGGGAGCTCGAAATCCTATTATTAATTGCCTTATCTATATCTAAACCAACTTATTAAATACAAAGGTATTGCGCTGTAAATACATAGAGTACTAATCCTATTTAAACTCTAATTCTATCTCCTCGTGTGCATGATGCTTTCTTGAGCTTTAACACCTGTACCATTTCTGTAGTGGCCAAAATATATTGGAGAGGCATTCACTGAATGAGCTACCTTGGATTCTAGCTGTGCAGATGACTCATTAGTTGGTGAAGATGTGTGTCCTGTTTTCACGGTTCCTGCCTTCCTCAATCTGTTCGAATATACAACAGCATGTTTGAAATCTTTAATGGCCCAATGTATGTACCGCTGCCATGTTGCTGATGTGGTGTAGGCTGGATTGATGGACATGTGTACCCTTTCAAAAACTCCCGCTCATGAAATCAACTGTCTGTCTGCGTTCTCTTTTTAAAAAAAAACATCATCTACAGCAGTTTCGTAGCGCGGTACGAAACCGCTGTTTCATTTAAAACAGTTTATTTTTTACCCTGTGGGTTCGTATCATCCAATTTTCGATTCATCCAGAAAGAGGAAAACAGATTTTTTGATTAGGCCCTGGTTAACCATATTATACCAGATTGACACAACATTTCCTACTGATATTTTCTGAAAGCCAAGCCCAAGGATACCATCAAATTTTGCATATGACTGATCAACTAATTCCCTAGATTGTTCTTGAATATATTGCTCCATACGAGTGGCAAGTGTTGCAAATCTTGTGATATATGCAAGGACGCCCACTTATCTTACATTACGATCATTCCTCACAATTTGATGGCAAACCTCATCAACAAACTTATTAAATCGAGCTGTAATTCTTGTTTGTAGATCACCAAGCAAGCGGCGCACAAAACCAGCTGCATCAGCCTTCTGGCCAGAGAGATATCGCTCAGTAATCCCATGCATGGAGATACTTCGTAAATGATCAATCTTGTATGCCCTAGTCCACAACTGCATAAAAGTCTTATCGAATTCCGTCAAGTAATTCTTCGAGATCTTCATTTAGAGCCTCCAACTCCACAGAATTCTGGCTAGGCTTAATGTCATTTCCCTCGAGATCTATAAGACTCAAATCCTCTTCACTATCATCACTGTTGGCTCCATGCTTAGCGCTTGGAGGACCTCCCGGGGGAACAAACGGGAGTATTTCAAACAAATTAATGATTGAAAAAATGAACTCTCATCTACAAGCAACGGAACGAAAATAGTGAGCATTTTTGCATATTCTTCAGAGACAGTTGAAGTGTCCGCGCTGCTGGCACTGGAACCAGTAGATCCTTCAAGCTAGACTGTCTGATTTCTTGATGCTTTAGTACTAGCACGAAGCTCATTTGCAAACTCACGGGCCTGAGGAATAGCATTAATAATAGCATGATCTTTAGAAACACCTTCACTAATACCAAAACGAAGTTGAATGTCTCTGCATTCTTTTAAAAGCACTGCAACCTGAGCTTGAAAGTCCTGGATTTATTTTAGGGCGATACTGTATTCCCGCTCCCTTGGATGACACGTAGAACACGAGGCATCATCTCTATCACCCATTTTTCTTCGTGGAAACATATACATGCTTTATAAAGTCCCGAAGCCTATCAACATTGCTGCTGTCTGGGAGTTGATGATGTGTATCGAAGTCTTTGAATTATATTTCTGTTTCTTTCTGATTGCCACCTGTAATTGACCCACAATGCATGTCTGCATAAGGCTCATCCCCCGTGAGGAGTTCCCACAAAAGTGTTTCTTGATCGCTGCCTGTCACTCATGTCAAACATACAAGCTGACACACCAAAGTCACCCAGTTTAACTACACCACCAGAGTCAACGAGGATGTTCCCAGCCTTCACATCACGATGAATATGTCCTTGCCGATGAAGATACTCCAGAGCTTTAAGTGTTTCCTTTAGAATTATAGCAATGGCATACTCTTCAAAACCATCTGGATAAGCTATTTTCATTATGTGCAAGCATGAACCTTCTGCCATAAAAGGCATTACTACCCCAAAGGCACCGGTCAACAACAAATGAACAATATGCCTTGATTACATTTGGATGATCTATTAAGCTCATTGTTTGAGCCTCACGACAAATATCATCCTGTGATAATGCTTCTTTCTCTGCATAAGGCATTTTCTTCAAAGCAAGCTGTGCAGCATCTTTGAGTTGGATTACTTTTACACGCTCCCACAGGGGAGGAAGCCCTTGCAAAAGATTGCGAACAACATATTCCAGAGATTTTGCTTGCCTGAAAAATGAATGCTTCAACAGTTTCTCTGCAGTTGGACATTTTGTTTGATCTTTCACTAGGAACATAGCAATCATTTCTTTGAAAGACTTTGAGAACTTTTTGTCTCTATCATAATCAAGCCCAGGTGGTGCATTTTTCGGTGCTTTACCTTTGACAAGTCCATATCATCAATCTTACAAACTGGTCGGTGTGGATCTCTCATATTAACAAGAAGATTTTCACACTTCAAATCAAAGTGGACTACGCCCCTTTCATGCAAATATTCCATGCCAAATGCAGCATCCATAGCTAAAATCAATCTTTTGCGCTGATGAACAGTTTTATCCTTCTTGCGTAATACTTATATTTTGAATTCATGAACGAAGACAAAATATTTGGACCATATAAGATAAATCCATGTTTCTGCAAGTAAGTTCCTATCTGCCCTAACATGCTCAACCTGCCCCCGACTAAGCATCTCTGACTTCTTCATTGCATAATTTAACCTCTAAAATTGGTCCATGAAAGCATGATGTGCAGCTACAGCAGTTTCGTAGCGCGCTACGAAACTGCTGTGTGATTTTTAAAACACAGCTTCAAGTCAAAAATTCAACTCTCTTGATCTTACCTTTGCTTTAAAATCTTTTAAGTGATAATAGTGGCTCCACTTGGGATAGTGTGCCCTTGTGGTTCACTAAGAACCTGTAGTTCCAGTGCCTTATTCTTTTATGATAAACGAAAATTTATTTGACAAACATCGCCATCAAGCTCTTGGGCCTTCACCTCGGGCTTAAGCTTGATAATCACTGTAGGAGAAAGGAATCTACATCTACTAAAAAAAAATGCTCAGTCAACCTTGAGCTTATTTGCATCTTCCTACCTACATACCCTAACAATTCAAATTTCTTTCAGCTCAATCAATGTTAAATTTCCAATGCAGCCAATCATTTGTCTTATCTTCTATTTGATTTCTTTGACTGCATCGGAGTTCAGAACCACTATGATATGGTGATGACCACTGCCACTGAAATGACTTTTGATTTTCATAGAAAAGCTGAAACATTGGAGAGTAAAACTCTTCCATGTATTTAGCTATAGGATCCCAGAATACCTGATCAGCTTGATGATTCTTGTAACTTTCTGGCTGCACAAACTGATCTTCAACATCAGTGAACTCTTCCTCAATTGTAAAAGAGAAAGGAACCAGCATTCTTTCCGTATGTTCTGTCACAGAAAGCTTATGAAAATAACGATCATGATTATGAAAACTATATGCCTGAATTTGACCTTCTAAATATTCAATGTCTTTCTCAATGTCCTTAGCAACTTCATCCAAAAATTTCATCTTATCTTCTGACTTGCACTCAAATGATTTTAGATACGAAGACAAGGACAAAGGAAAATTTTCATTTGTATCTCCATTACTATGATCATTATTCCATTGTTTGAAACCTTGAATTGAAGGAGAGTTTGCCACCACATCTGATCTATCCATCCATTCATCCAAAAACATATACCACAAGTCTTCAAATGACTTGATGGATTTGGCAGGAAAGCTTTCAATCCACCGTTTACACTTCCCTTGAAATAAGAATGGTAGCATCTGGGTTCTTCATAACTCCAGTGGAATCACCATGAATCTATGAATTTCGAATTCTTCAACAATGGAGTCGCCAAGGTAGATTTGCGGCCTCGAAACATATTCTGAGCTCCTGCTACCTTCAGAAGTTCAGCTCTTTGATTATGGGAATGAATAATCTTCAAACTCCCGGCAGACGCACCAAAATGTTATCATAAAATCAGTACTAAGGGCTACTACATAATAAGATCTCATGAAACTGTTTCAGACCAGGCTTTAGACTAAGGTTTAGCCTCCTTAGTCAGAGAGGGCTCTCTCACAGATTTTTGATATGCATTAAGGGAAAGAAAATATGGCTAACTCTTTAAACAGTATATGAAATTTAAGCTGGTTGGAACAGCAAAATTAGGCTTCTCCCATCGGGCTCATGGAGTCATACACTTCTGCAGTAAACAAGTAGCTACTCAATCATGGAAACCAAGGCATATAATGTCTAAATGCTCAAAACATTTACCAAGAAGAACCTCAACTCAGAAAACATACACAGAAAGTCTGAGCACTAGGTGAATTCAGAGTGATTGCATGTTTAGTGAACTGTAAAACAAGAAGAATAAAGACCAAATCACATATACTTTGAGCATTTGAAACAAAGGATGAATCTTGGGAAGAAAAAGTATCCTTTCTATTACTGTCAAAGTCCTTTACATAAGCCAATATGAAAACTCTGTTTTTATAAAAATCTCCAACCTTTTTTACATCAGAGTTTTTCCTATATATAGGAAAACAAAACTAAACTACCTTGAGTCTCCTCCTCCAGCATGAGGGGAGCTCGAAATCCTATTATTAATTGCCTTATCTATATCTAAACCAACTTATTAAATACAAAGGTATTGCGCTGTAAATACATAGATTCCTAATCCTATTTAAACTCTAATTCTATCTCCTCGTGTGCATGATGCTTTCTTGAGCTTTGACACCTGTACCATTTCTGTAGTGGCCGAAATATATTGGAGAGGCATTCACTGAACGAGCTGCCTTGGATTCTAGCTGTGCAGATGACTCATTAGTTGGTGAAGATGTGTGTCCTGTTTTCACGGTCCCTGCCTTCCTCAATCTGCTCGAATATACAACAGCATGTTTGAAATCTTTAATGACCCAATGTATGTACCGCTGCCATGTTGCTGATGTGGTGTAGGCTGGATTGATGGACATGTGTACCCTTTCAAAAACTCCCACTCATGAAATCATCTGTCTGTCTACGTTCTCTTTTTTAAAAAAAAACATCATCTACAGCAGTTTCGTAGCGCGCTACGAAACTGCTGTTTCACTTAAAACAGTTTATTTTTTAGCCCGTGGGTTCGTATCATCCAATTTTCGATTCATCCAGAAAGAGGAAAACAGATTTTTTGATTAGGCCCTAGTTAACCATATTATACCAGATTGACACAACATTGCCTACTGAGATTTTCTGAAAGCCAAGCCCAAGGATACCATCAAATTTTGCATATGACTGATCAACTAATTCCCTAGATTGTTCTTGAATATATTGCTCCATACGAGTGGCAAGTGTTGCAAATCTTGTGATATATGCAAGGACGCCCACTTATCTTACATTACGATCATTCCTCTCAATTTGATGACAAACCTCATCAACAAACTTATTAAATCGAGCTGTAATTATTGTCTGTAGATCACCAAGCAAGCGGCGCACAAAACCAGCTGCATCAGCCTTCTAGCCAGAGAGATATCGCTCAGTAATCCCATGCATGGAGATACTTCATAAATGATCAATCTTGTATGCCCTAGTCCACAACTGCATAAAAGTCTTCTCGAATTCCGTCAAGTAATTCTTCGAGATCTTCATTTAGAGCCTCCAACTCCACAGAATTCTGGCTAGGCTTAATGTCATTTCCCTCGAGATCTATAAGACTCAAGTCCTCTTCACTATCATCACTGTTGGCTCCATTCTTAGCGCTTGGAGGACCTCCCGGGGGAACAAACGGGAGTATTTCAAACACATGAATGATGCAAAAAATGAACTCTCATCTACAAGCAACGGAACGAAAATAGTGAGCATTTTTGCATATTCTTCAGAGACAGTTGAAGTGTCTGCGCTGCTGGCACTGGAACCAGTAGATCCTTCAAGCTAGACTGTCTGATTTCTTGATGCTTTAGTACTAGCACGAAGCTCATTTGCAAACTCACAGGCCTGAGGAACAACATTAATAATAGCATGATCTTTAGAAACACCTTCACTAATACCAAAACGAAGTTGAATGTCTCCGCATTCTTTTAAAAGCACTGCAACCTGAGCTTGAAAGTCCTAGATTTATTTTAGGGCGATACTGTATTCCCGCTCCCTTGGATGACACGTAGAACACGAGGCATCATCTCTATCACCCGTTTTTCTTCGTGGCAACATATACATGCTTTATAAAGTCCCGAAGCCTATCAACATTGCTGCTGTCTGGGAGTTGATGATGTGGATCGAAGTATTTGAATTATATTTCTGTTGCTTTCTGATTGCCACCTGTAATTGACCCACAATGCATGTCTGCATAAGGCTCATCCCCCGTGAGGAGTTCCCACAAAAGTGTTTCTTGATCGCTACCTATCACCCGTGTCAAACATACAAGCTGACACACCAAAGTCACCCAGTTTAACTACACCACCAGAGTCAACGAGGATGTTCCCAGCCTTCACATCACGATGAATATGTCCTTGCCGATGAAGATACTCCAGAGCTTTAAGTGTTTCCTTTAGAATTATAGCAATGGCATACTCTTCAAAACCATCTGGATAAGCTATTTTCATTATGTGCAAGCATGAACCTTCTGCCATAAAAGGCATTACTACCCCAAAGGCACCGGTCAACAACAAATGAACAATATGCCTTGATTACATTTGGATGATCTATTAAGCTCATTTTTTGAGCCTCACGACAAATATCATCCTGTGATAATGCTTCTTTCTCTGCAGAAGGCATTTTCTTCAAAGCAAGTTGTGCAGCATCTTTGAGTTGGATTACTTTTACACGCTCCCACAGGGGAGGAAGCCCTTGCAAAAGATTGCGAACAACATATTCCGGAGATTTTGCTTGCCTGAAAAATGAATGCTTCAACAGTTTCTCTGCAGTTGGACGTTTTGTTTGATCTTTCACTAGGCACATAGCAATCATTTCTTTGAAAGACTTTGAGAACTTTTTGTCTCTATCATAATCAAGCCCAGGTGGTGCATTTTTCGGTGCTTTACCTTTGACAAGTCCATATCATCAATCTTACAAACTGGTCGATGTGGATCTCTCATATTAACAAGAAGATTTTCACACTTCAAATCAAAGTGGACTACGCCCCTTTCATGCAAATATTCCATGCCAAATGCAACATCCATAGCTAAAATCAATCTTTTGTGCTGATGAACAGTTTTATCCTTCTTGCGTAATACTTATATTTTGAATTCATGAACGAAGACAAAATATTTGGACCATATAAGATAAATCCATGTTTCTGCAAGTAAGTTCCTATCTTCCCTAACATGCTCAACCTGCCCCCGACTAAGCATCTCTTACTTCTTCATTGCATAATTTAACCTCTAACATTGGTCCATGAAAGCATGATGTGCAGCTACAGCAGTTTCGTAGCGCGCTACGAAACTGCTGTGTGATTTTTAAAACACAGCTTCAAGTCAAAAATTCAACTCTCTTGATCTTACCTTTGCTTTAAAATATTTTTAGTGATAACAGTGGCTCCACTGGGGATAATGTGCCCTTGTGGTTCACTAAGAACCTGCAGTTCCAGTGCCTTATTCTTTTATGATAAACGA
>APFE030482493.1:627-38613 GCA_000404065.3 Pinus taeda
AGAGTTTCCAAGATTAAGAAGACCAAAGTGTAAGAGTTTTTCTTGTTCTCTTATTAAAGAATCACAAAAAGCATCAAAAGAAGGGGGCTTGTAGTCATGTCATTGAGAAATGAAGGCTTCTCTTGTAGAATGGAAGGTGGAAAGAAACACAGAGTAGGCTGGTCCCAACTTAGTAAGAATGCAATAGATAAGAGCACTATCTTCTTTCTTAACCTTAACACCTTTCAAGAGAAGTCTAATGGTCTTGAACTTGGACAAGAAATCTTCAATGCAAGAAAAATTATTGGGGTCTAATGTAAGCAACTCATTTTCAAGCTGATGGGCTCTAAGTTCATTTTTTATTCCAAAAACTTCAGTAAGTTGCTCCATTGCTTTATCAGGAGTATCAAGTTCAGCAATATGGAATCTAAGATCGGGAGAGATAGACATCCCTATCAACCCATGTGCTTGATCTTGCCTATTTTGCCATTTGGCTGCTTTCTCTTCATCTTTCGGCTTGGTTTCTTGGCCTGTGGCTATTCGGTAAAGACCTTTACTTCTAAGTAAATCCACAATGTAGGACCACCATTGGAAGTAGTTGGTGCTGTCAACGATAACTTGGCATGAACTTTCTAGTTTGACAGAAACGGAAGCTATATATGCTGAAACTAAGTGTTCCAATGGAAAGAAAAATTAGGCTGGTTCAAAAAAAACGGCTCTAAAAACGGCTTCCGGATGAAGAAGTTATGACCTTTTTAAAAAATGTTGATGAAGGTGCCGGCAAAGTGCGGAAATGTGCGGAAATGAAAAAAAACGCTCCTTTTTTAACAAAAATGAGATTTGAACCCAAGACCTCTACTCTCTTAAATTAGCTTTGAATCAAGTGAGCTATACAAAAAGATAGAGATAGAGAGAGAGAGAGGAGGGGGGGGGAGGCTTTGTTTTCTTTTAGTCACGGATGCTTTGGATTGCGTGCTTGCTTGAGAAAGCTCTTTTTCTCCCTACAAAACAAAAACACAAAACCCAACACGGACATGCAAAAAAAACAAGCCTTACGGCTTAAAGTTAGCTTTACCCAGAAACTAAAGATTTTCCTCAATGTTTCTGATTTTCCGAGATCACACTAAGGTGCAGGGAAAAGAGCATACGCATGAGAAAAATCCTTCCTTTCTATTTCTGATTTTCCCAGATCGCACAGATTCATAGGGAAAAGAGCATACGTAGAAATGAAAGGTATAGATCCAGTAATAAAAGGAGCTAAATAAACTAAAACCGAAATAAACAGAGAGAAAATAACAATAAACTGCAAATAAACATTGTATACCTCAAGATCTAAAAAATGACGCAGCTAGGGCTACCGGAAACCTTTTCGCATGAAACGAAAGGGGTTCCTCACTGGAACAGATGCTCCCAACACAAAAAAGTAGTCCTCTCAGCCCGAAAGTAGTCAGAAACAACAGATCTAGTAGATGGCAGTCGGATGCAATTCAACCGGCTTCAGATTTGGATCACCAACGGATGCGGCCCTCAAATAGCTCTAATACCATGTAGGAATTTACAAGGTAAGTTCCTCATACAGAACACCAAAAGGACACTGCTCACAAACAGATCACATATCAACACACCAGTATTTTGACGTGGTTAAAACCCTCAAAGAGGGAAACAGTTCACGGCCTGTGCCAACGTTGCCACTACAGGCAATTTATTAATAAAAGAATGAAAATTTACATAAGCTTCTCTTATGCACGGTTAACCTAGAAATGACCCTCCATGCACTTTAAATAGAATTCATGGACCAATTAGGTGTCAAGCCACGGATCAAGTGTCGGTAATACCGAGGAGAGAATGAACCATCGGATCACTACATATCGTGACCGTTGGATTGTAAGTTATAAATGTACATAGTAAAGAAACACACTTTACCTAACTCTATACTAGACCAAGTTATACTTAACTATTCCTATGTGTCGGAATATCCTAACACTAACAACAGACCAATCCAGTCAATCCAAATTATTGAAAGTCTGAACCCTGAAATTGAGATGAGAGAATGTAATGAACTTAAGTTAAGATCTGGACACATAATTGCGCTAGATGAGGACAAAAATCTATAACCTGAAGTTAAAGAAATGCATTTGAACAAGCCTTGGACTATAGATGACCAACAAATAAATAGTTAGGAGATACAATCAGGTAGAAAGATCCTGAGAAAATTATAATTACTTCTCCCCTGTTCCCAGAAAGATTGATAATACCTCAACCTATTGAATATCTTGACTTTGATCTTCTGGGTGAACTCAAAAATATCTGTATAAAAATACCCCTCCTCTAGGCTATTCAAGACATTCCGATATATGCTAAAACCATTAAATAATTGAGTGCAAATAATTCTGTGAGGAAAACAAAAATAACACTAGCTATCCATGTTGTCAGAACTTTGTCTGATTTATTACTAGGCAAAGAGACACTTGTAAAATACGAAGACTTTGGAAATACCATTATCATAGTAGAAATAGATGGCCGCTCTTTTCCAAATGCTTTAGTTGACTTAGGGGAAACCATTACTATTCTTACAATAGAAACTTATGAAGTGCTTAGCATCACAGCCCTAGAACCAACCACTACCTTGCTGGAACTAGCTAACCATTGAGTAATTAGGCAAGAAGGAACATTAAAAGATGTTATGGTTTCTATGGACTCGTGGGAATATCCGACAGATTTTTTTATTATTAAAACCAAAAATCGGCTAGATGGACATCCCTTAATACTAGGAAGGCCTTGGCTAGCAATAGTCGATGCATATATAGGCTATCGAATAGGCAGTATGACCATAACCAGAGGGAAAGATGTAAATAATTTAGCTTTATACCCTCCTACTCAACCAAGCCTAACCATTTTAAAAACTAGGAAACAACCAGCAACATATTTAAAAGAAAATATTTGTTCACCATTGACTGTGGCAGATGCGCTTGAATTCAAAAGCCAAATAGAAGATGATGTCATTAACACCTTTATTAATCACACTGTTGTAGTGGTTAATTTGAGATGTCACATGATTGAAGCAGTCCTTGATAATGAGATTGAAGAAGATTCCTTAAGAGACATTAATGACCAACCAATACCAACAACCATTGTCTATAATAGCAAGCCTATTGAAATCAAGCAAGGGAAAATCCTGAACATTAACAGTAATCTGAGTAATGACTAGCAACAGAAACTTATCCACGTCCTTAGGAAATATAAAGGGGCTTTTGCATGGGATTACCCAGACATGAAAGGGATTGACCCTCAGTTATGCTTGCACCACATATACACTGAAAAAGATGCAAGACCCATTCGATAGCCACAACATAGAGTAAATAATCATCTAAAGGATATTGTGAAAGAAGAGCTTCAAAAACTGTTAGATGTGAATTTTATTTATCCTATAGCTGACAATAAATGGGTTTCTCCATTATTAGTTGTCCCCAAAAAGAATGGAAAATGGTGGATACTTTTTGACTACAGGGAACTCAACAAAGCAATGCAAAAAGACCATTTTCCCCTTCCATTTATCGATCGGGTCCTAGATACACTAGCAAGAAAGAAAATCTTCTCTTTCTTAGTTGGCTTCAGTGGCTACAACCAAATCCAAATTGCCCCTGAAGACCATGATAAAACTACTTTCACCTGCCCCTGGGGAACATTTTCTTATAGGGTATTGCCTTTCGGATTGTGCAACACACCTACTACATTCCAAATATCCATACTCGTTGTTTTTGGAGACTTGATAAATGAAGGATTTGAGGTGTACATGGATGATTTCACACCTTATGGAGATGATTTTGATCAAGCATTACAAACATTGGAGAAAGCCCTAGATTGGTGTATTGCTACTAGACTATGCTTAAGTCATGAGAAATGTCATATGATGATGACAGAAGGCCTGATTCAGGGTCATTACATTTCAGCAACTAGAATTCAGGTAGATCCAACAAAGATACAGGTAATCCTCTTATTAGCTACTCCTTGCACTCAAATAGAGGTATGTAGTTTTTTTGGATTTGTTGGATATTAGCGTAGATTTATAAAGAAATTTTCCCAGATTGTTGCACCTTTATATGCGTTGACAGGAAATGTTGATTTTATATGGACTGATAGATGTGACACTACCTTTATAGATATGAAACGGTTAGTATCGACTGCACCAGTTTTACGAGGCTCAAATTGGGATATACCTTTTCAGATGCATCAAATACAGCTATCGGAGTTGTTCTTGGCCAGGAAGAAGACAAGAATCCCTATGCTATATATTACATCAACAAAAATTTAACTCCTTCTAAGTTGAATTACACAGTAGCAAAAAAGGAGTTTCTAGCTTTTATTTATGCTATCAACAAATTTAGACACTATATAACTAGATACCTTATATTTATGTATACTGACCACTCTGCTATTAAATATTTAGCCAATAAACCTATTAAAAATGGAAGAGTAACTCGTTGGTTACTACTTTTGCAGGAATTTGACATAACTATAAGGGATTGACAAGGGAAGGAGAACCTTGTGGCAGGCTTCCTCTCCCGAGTGCCAAGAACAGACAATATTGTGGTGGTAGAGGATTAGTTCTCGGATGAACATTTGTTTGTTGTGGCCGTAAAAATGCCATGGTATGTAGACGTAGTGAATTACTTAGCAATGGGAAAATTGCCCAAACATCTAACATCCAGAGAAAGGAAATTGATTGTGTAGCGCAAAACTCGTTTCTCCTAGATTGGAGGATACCTTTTCCAGACAGAAGTTGATAAGCACATCTGCAAGTGCATCAGGGAGGACGAAATTTATGATATCTTAAAAGCCTGCCATGATGGACCTAGCGGTGGACACTTTGCAGACCACGGAACTGGACATAAAATTCTACAAATGGGCTACTATTGGTCCACTATTTTTAAAGATGCTAAGAAATGTGTCCAGGCATGTGATAGTTGCCAAAGGATGAGTCGCCCTGGCCAATCTGATGAAATGCCCCTGCATCCATAGCTGGTGATAGAACCCTTTAAGCATTGGGCATTATATTTCATTGGGCCATTCAAACCACCATCCAACTAGAAAAAGTATATATTGGTTGCAATTGATTATGTAACTAAGTGGGTGGAAGCAATAGCGTTACTAAGAGCAACAGAGGAAAATGTTATTAATTTTATTTTCAAAAAAAAATTGTTGTATGGCTTACCCAGAGAAGTAATTACTGATGGGGGGGGCACAATTTGTGGGCCACAAGATCGCTGCTACACTGAAGAATCATCACATCACACACAGAATTACTTCTCCGTATCACCAATAGGCGAACGGGCAGGTGGAGAGCACAAACAAAGTTATCAAAGCTATTCTAACAAAGACAGTCTCATCACATCAACGAGATTGGACAGTTTGACTGCCAGAGGCCTTGTGGGCATATCATACAACTTGGAGAAACACTACTGGATACTCACCGTATCAACTAGTATTTGGTAAGGAACCCATTTTTCCCATAGAGTTTGAGATACAAACACTAAAGACAACCCAGGAAATAGGACTGGATTTAACTGAAACCTAGGTTAATAGGTTACAACAAATGAACAAACTAGATGAAATTTAACTACTAGCTCTACAGTGTATGGCACTTATTCAACAGCAAAGAGACAAATGGCATGATGCCCTGATTAAGAAAAAGACATTTATTGAGGGTGACTGGGCACTTCTTTACGATTCCAAGTTCCAAGACTTTCCTGGAAAACTACAGAATAAATGGTTAGACCCATATGAAATAAATCAAGTACACGACATTGGCACTCTTATGTTGGCCACCATTGATGGGTATGGTTCTTCCTTTAAAGCAAATGGGCATCGGGTGTGCCTCTACCAAAAGCTACTTACCAAAGAATATTTCTATCAACATATACGTGAGGACCCCACCATGAAAGTTTTGGTTGCAGAAAGAAATCCTTCGGCAACTCCACCTTCATAAATTTTATTTCTTCTCTGTAAAATATGTAAATATGATTGTTGATTTGATTTGATTTTCTTCTTTCTTTCTTTTTCTCTGCTTGTTTTATTGTTCAATTTATTGAACAACTCTTTCTTGATTTTTATCGTTTTGTTGTTCAATTAATTGAACAACTACTATTCAATCTATTGAACAACACTTTCTTTCTTTTTATTGTTTTGTTGTTCAAATAATTGAACAACTAATGTTCAATATATTGAACAGTGGTCGTTTAATCTATTGAACAACACTTTCTTTTCTTTGCATTGTTTTGTTGTTCAATCTATTGAATAGTTGTTGTTCAATCTATTGAACAGTTTCCATTCAATCTATTGAACAACATTTTATTTCTATTCGTTGTTTTGATGTTCAATTTATTGAACAATTTTTGTTCAATTTAGTGAACAACTTCTGTTCAATCTATTGAACATCACTTTCTTTCTTTTCATCGTTTTGTTGTTCTATCTATTGAATATCACTTCTTTTCTTTTGCTTTGTTGTTCAATCTATTGAACAAATGTTGTTCAATCTATTGAACATCTGCTGTTCAAACTATTGAACAACTGTTGTTCAATCTATTGAACAGTTGCTATTCAATCTATTGAACAGTTGTTGTTCAATCTATTTAACAGCTACTATTCAATCTATTGAACAACACTTTCTTTCTTTTTTATTGTTTTGTTGTTCAATCTATTGAACAACACTTTTTTTCCTTTTGCTTGGCTTTTATGTTTGTTTAATTGAACAGCTGTTGTTCAATATATTATACAGTTGTTGTTCAATCTATTGAACAACTATTGTTCAATCTATTGAACAACACCTTCTTCTTTTTTCTCGTTGCGTTGTTTTTTTGTTCATTTAATTGAACAGTTGTTGTTCAATCTTTTGAATAGCCATGGTCCAACCCAATTGAACAGCAAAATTCTTCTTTTGTGTGATTGCTCTTCACTTATCTCAGCCCCATTTTTCTTTTGTTTTTCATTTTGTTTTCGTTTCATGGCATGAAGTACACTACTTTTATGAGGACAAAGAATTTATGGATTCTATTGAAAGGAGTTAATACCATTAACGTTATGATCTTTAACTAGACAACTTATTGATGATAGATTCTTTTCTAGAAAAGGGACCTAGTTATTTATATACTACTTTATTGCATTGTTTTTTGTTGTACATGATACTAATTGATCATCTTAAAAACCATTTTGGTTCCACCCTTCCTAGTTATAATCTTCTCTATCTATAACAAACAATACTATGGGTATACTTTTTCTATTGACATGTTCAACTTCTTCCACCATCCCTGCTCTCAAGGAGTATTGATCCTCCCTCTATTTATCAGAAAAATGTGTAATAACAGCAAAATGTTGCTTTTAGATGGAGGATAGGGGGTCTCATTACGAGCTAGCCTACCATGTTCATAAGGTTGTAGCAAAGTGACATTCCCATTATGGCCACCACACCAGGGTTATGATCCATTGGACAGTCAAAATATCCTTAGAACAGAAAGTCTCATCACAAGCAGCCTGATCTGTTTTGCTACATCCCAATGAATGGTAGTGTGGTTAACTGGTTACCACACCAGTACACTGATCTCTTTTATAGAACAACATTGGAACTCTCCATTTATAAATTGAGGATCCTAGCTCATATGGGTTAAAAAGCAACCCTGTCGAGGCTATGGATGCTTGCTAGCAACAAAGGCTCTACTTATGGTATTGAAGTTATATCTTATCGTCAATTACTACTATAGTACGCTCTTCTTATTATTTCTTTTTATCGAAGAATTTATTTCCTTAATTTTCCCCTGTTTAGAACCTTTATGCATGAGATAATGTCTTTCGATCAATCGTATCATTCGTGGCTAGAATACCGTCAGCAGAGTACATTTTTGGCATATTGCTGTCCTTTTCTTTTTCACATAACTTATCATCAATCCAAAGCATCCTATCTCTTATTCATAAATATCGTTACACACTCCGTTCTCATTATAACCATACCTCTTGTCGTCCTATCATTGATATGTGTACTCTGCTTCATTTACTATCGTACTGTTCATTCCCTTTCCTTGCTGTCAGAACAACACTTTCCATGTCTACTCGGTCGTAGGCGACCTATATTTTAATGAGGGGGAAGGATTTCCATTATGCTTTTTCATGTGCCATATTTATTATACTTATTTGACTTGATATGTTGCTGTGATATCCCATGATTAAATGACATGTGGCAGTATGATAGCCCTCGAATTAATATTATTAATTCTCATGGAAATCTTGCTTAACATTATAAAATTTAGTTGTTACATCTATAGACTTGTTGTTCTATTTCACCAAAGCAATTGATGTTCTTTTTTGTTTATTTTCTGCTATGTTAATCCTTGAAATTGTAGGGCGAATATTGGAAGAATTCAAGCATTATGGGTGGAAAATCATTTCATTTAGAACCCTAGTGCCAAAGATTTCTTCCAAAGCCAAGGAAATTCTAGTGCGTGTAGGATGGATATCATATTTCACCAGACTTCAGGCCCCTAGTGAAAAATTGCTATCGATTGTTTATAGCACTTACAAGATGGGCAATCCACAATAAAAGTTGTAAGAGTAACAGTATCAGAGGTTGTGATAGCTGAAGTTTCTGGGCTACTGGCAGAAGGAGAAATATGGTCTAAAAAGCACATAATGTTGCATGAAGCGGTGGTTATTTTAGAGACGTAGGCGAGGAATTAACACAAAAAGGCAAGGGAATCAAATTGTCCTCTCTGGGAGAACCATGGTGCGAATTGGCAAGTGTCATCCAGAAGTACATCACCTATGATGGTCGACGGGATGTGGTAAAACCACGACAACTTAAAATCTTAGTCATTTTAAAGCAGAAGCTCACTATCAATTTACCATTTTTCTTGAATTCATTATTGCATGACACAGCATATAGAATAATATGGGCTAGACATCCTGAGACTGTAGTTATTCATCATGGTTTGATCAGACTGATTGTTAGTCACAGTCTTTCCCAACAAAATTTAATTTGGGATAATTTTATAGCACCGTTAGAGATAGGGACAAACCCTGTAGTCCAAACCCCTGCAACCATGGAAATTGAACAACAGAACCTTATTCCAAATAGGAAATGAACTGCCCATACAGCAATAAGACCCCATAAGCGTAGGCATTTAGCAAGACTAAACCTAGTTCAGAAGACTTTCGTAGATCCTTAGGGTAGCTCCAAACAGCTGGCAGAACCAACAAGTCGTATTACTATGCATAACTCTAAACCAGAAACATAGGAAGAATGTAATTCCGAAAGGAACAAGAGGAAGAACCTAATTCCAAACAGGACCAGGAGGAGGAGCCTAATTCTAAATAGGAACAAGAGGAGGAACCCAACTCTGAACCTAAACAGAAGAAGGACCCTAATTCTAAACCATAACAAGAGGAAGAAACTAATTCTTAATAAGAACCCAAGCAAGAATGCAATTCTAACCCAGAACAAGGGGAAACACAAAATTCTTTTCAAAATGATGATGAACCAAAAAATGAAGCAGGGCCTCCTCAAACACCACCTATGAGCCCCCAAGATAATTTCTTGCAGGACTTTGAGGAAGGGATGGCCCAGCTTCTTGCAAATTTGAATGCATATATGCAGCCTAGAGGATCACTTGACCAGATTCTGAACAAAGCTCAATCCTTAGAAGATTGTGGTCATAGAAATTTTTCCTTCCCCAGAAGCTATACAATGAGAAGAGGAAGTGGACATAGAAATAATGCATGAATCCGATAACTAGTCAGGTGACACGGTTATATTGGAACATAGCCAAGATGAGCACCATGCACATTTAGATATAGAGGGTATTGATAAACCTGTTTCTATAAAGGATGCTCCTCAAAAGAAGAGAGTAGCCAAAACAAATTTAAGGAAGCTAAGAAAGAAATACAAAAAGCTCTAGTAGATGATTAAGTGGTTATGTCAGAAATTGAAAGAGACTACAAATAGGGAATCTCAGAGCACTACTAGTGAGTTAGTCATTGTTGCCACACAAACAAAAATATGTGAAGGTAAGGCAATAAGAACCCAGATCGAACCTATTTCTACTCAAACGGTTGTCACACAAACAAGATTTCACATAGAGTTGATAGATAAGTCTACTTAGACCAAGGGTTTACCCTCTCATAGCAAAAGCACCCAGATAGAAGAAAAAATAAATAATGCTCCATCATGTAGTGACCATATTCTTTCAGAGTTACAAGAGGAGCTGGCACAAGTCCAACTTGCTTTAGAGCAATGTTAGATGGAGACAGTTCCTCTGCATAAGTATCAGGAGTGTTATAGACATATTTGGGCACTTCAAACCCAACATTATATGTCGATAAACTAGGGCTATTTAACCCCTAAAAGAGTTGTTTCATACCCTAAAAGATCATGGTCAACTGATTACATCATTCCCCAGAATTTCCACCTGAAAAACCATCCAAAATTGGCCTAAATTGGACCATACTGACTACTCCACTATCAGGGTGCGATGCATACTGACTTCTACACTAGCTAAGTGCAATGCATATTGATGAGGCCTTCTGTAAGGTGTGATGTACGAGGATGGACAAATGTCTAAGACAGTTTGCTAAGTGGATGCTCATGGAATCTTCTAGAAACTTCTCCTATGACACTTGCCTCCCTGAATTCTCCCAGGGATGAGTAAGAGATCCAAGATATCTCCAAGTGGAACCAAATGCAACAAGTGGAATGAAACTAATCAAAACCCCAGATATGACTCACAACCTTGCACACATCTATAAATGGATCCTTCATCTGAGAGATCTAGGAGGCTGGAATTTTGTAATTTGCAAGGAAGTGCTGATAGTTTGTATTTGAGAAAGAGAATTGCATTGTTGGTGTGATCTTGCTTTTCATGAGGTGAAGAGCGCTTTGATGCTGGGAGGATGATGCTGGATCACACAACTGGGTTGTAATTCTCCCTTCTATTTAATAAAGTTCTTTGAGTTTTCTTCCATATAACTGTGCAATTGTGAATGAATGTTATTCTTTATGAATGCCATTGTATGTTCATTACATTTCTGATTTTGTAATTCTTATGATATAATAGATCAAGATGCTTTGAAGGTTCTTTGTTACTACTTTCTAAGCGAGATAAGTACGGAGAGGAGTGGAGAACTCTGTCAAGGGGGAGAGATATCAAACAAGGAGTTAAGAAGAAGATCTAGGTGGGTTTATTTGTCTTTATCTTGTCTATTATACATAGAAGAAATCACAAATTTCTTTTAACTGTTGTTTCTAGGGTAGCTGCCAAACCTAGAGGGCTAGTCGATAAAAAAGACACTAGTTTCCCAAAAACAAAATGGCAACTCCACTGGGGATCGAATATATGTTTGTTGGTTTTTGTTGTTTGTTTTATAAACTATAGGAGGAGCCTGAAGTCAGCCAAGTAGCCTTCGAACTGCTCTTGCTCTGCAATTGCATAATAGATGAATGTTGCTTTAGTCAATCTTCAGTTTAGTTTATGAATTGAACATTTGACTTGAAAGCATTCTAGATGCCCTTTTGGTAGCTCAGTAACCTCCCAAGATCATTCTTCTGTACTTTTCTCTTTATTGTCCATCATAGCTCAGCTTTAACTCACTGAAATTAGCTAAAAATTTGAGCCAAAACCCACCTCAATTGTGCTCCCTGGCCCATCGCACTATCTGTCACTGTCAACCAGTATGCATCGCACCTCCCAAGCCTGAAAAGTGTGATTCATCCCTATTTCTGTGAAGCCCAGGTGCGATGACTGACTGAGCCTATTTCCCTTCTTGAAATTTGGGGGTTTTGTCCTTGTCTTTTGTTTTGTTTAGTTGATTTGCTACCTATGAAGCCTGCTTGCATCATTGATTAGGATTAGTAAGTGCTTTTATGTATTTTTCCATCATTTACAATACTTTGTCAAAAGATTGCTTAAATCGATCTATCGTTTTGGTACAAAAAGTGTCATAACTATCGTTTTGTGTCAAAAAAGAGAAGTGTCATCGAGTCTTCCTTCTCTGAATAGTTGATTGAACTTTTTTTCATGTATTTGATTTGATTTGTTGTTATTCAAAGTGTCAAAAGCATTTTCTATTCAAAATTGTAAAGTGTCATTTAGTCTTCCTTTCTATTTTGAAAAAGAAATTGTTGAAAATGTCGCTTTGAGTGAAACATTTCAGATCTTTGCTATACTTAGTTTTCCTTTTTGGAATTTTTCACATTGAGGGGGATGAAAAACAAATACATGCATTTGAATTTGCATTTAGCTTGAGTGCAAAAAATGATTTAGGAAAGTGCATTTAGCGTGTGCTCTTTGCTCTTTGTTTGAAAGAATCATGATTCTCTTTCCCTAGTACCTAGGATTTTCATTGATCAAAATAAACAACAATTGTTTATCATTGTAGATTGTATTTTTATGAATTTCAAATCAACATCACATTTTGAACCTTTGAAAGGAAAACTTTCAAACAAGATCAACTCTGAAATAAATCTCAATGAACCTAACAATGCTTTGGAACCTAACACAACACATCTAGAGGTCTAGGCTAGAGATGTGTCCCAGCGTCATAAAAACTAGTAACTATTGTTTTCATTGAAGGTTGGGTGATTCCTCCTCCTTGATACAACAAGTGCTAGCACGGACTTGTGTTCCCTATACCGTCGATTATATATTGGGAGACCACAGTAGGCTTATATCCTTTATCAATAGGAAATCGTGTTTGTTGTCCTATCGATCACCATGCACTAAACATAGCATTTGGGAATATTGATTGTCATACATAAGTCCTTGGTAATTTCTCTTTAATTTATCACCAAGGTGTATATTGTAGTTTTGTGATTGGTTTGAGAATCCCTCTGTCTAGATTTCCAAATTAGTCACTTTCGTTCCTTTTCGACTCTTTAGAAGAAGACGTCCATCTGAGCACTTGTCACTTCAGGCTCATGAAAAATTGAAGGGGACTAGAGTCATCTTTAGCTTTTTCTCGACTCTTAAAAATTGAAAAAGCAAAGTTGTGTCAAAGCTTCATTAAAATTTATTAAATTAGGAATAACATCATTTTCCCTTAATTTTGAGTTGATCAAGTAATCCGCAATCATGGAAGAAAGTCAGTCAAAACCTCATCGTTCACGAAGACTAGTGAGTCAATAGTCTTTGACTCTGGAAACAAAACCATTCCGGGAAAAACGGTCTCATTTAACTGAGTCCAATTCATCTAGTTTATTTGAGACTTTTGTTTCAACATCATCAGAGACTACAGTTACTCCAATCATTTCTGGTACATCTACCTCTAGAAAAGAAGTTTCGCAGTTGCAAGAGGACATTAGAATTGATCATAGTGTAACAGTAGACACTTCTATACCTAAAACAGATCCGTCTAGAGTTAATATAGAGATTGAAGTTCACTAACCTAAACATCTGGAAGTTGAGTTCCAAAATTTAGAAGGTGTCACCCCTCCGGTATCTGTCACTGCAGAAGCTATACCTTCTTCGGCTCCAGAAATATTTTACGGACCTGATAGCCTACCTCTTCCACCTAGACTGATTGCTATAGAGTAGATAGTAGAGGATCCTCCATCCAGTACCCTATTACATTTTGGGACTGGGATTCATCTGCATCCTTCTACTCCTGAAGTTGGTTCTTTTAATCAGCCATTATCGCAAGTTCCTGTCGATCACTAGGAAATCTTTTGGATAGACTAAACATGTCTAAGCAACCATCAACATCTAGGACTCTGTCATCTGATACAACTATAGCAGAACTTCCTGTTGCTATTCTTATAATGTTTGCTGGTATACCATCTGTCCCAACTAGTTATCAATCACTAGCTAGAGTTCACTCAAGGACTGTTTCTATGACATGGTCTGCTCCTATTTATTCATCCGAAGTCCCATCTGGTATTTCTTATGTTGAAATTCAGCAAATTGATCCTACATGCCAGTATCAATTTGGGCAGACCAGTCTTCAAAGACTGATATATCCTTTGCACATTGGACTGCTACCATATGGAGGGCAATATGCTTTTTCATTGTTCCCTCTGTGAGAACAACCATATGAAATTTTTCAACAAAATTCAGGTCAAACTGGAATTACATCCAATGGTTGGGTACCAATACTACCTCAACAACCAAGGTTTGTATATTCAATGCAACCTACCCAACCTGTGTTGAACATTCCCACTACACCTGCTATTGTGACTGTGTTGCAAGTACAAGCACTGCATGTTGTGTGTTAACCTCAAGTCTCTCAGGTTGTGATACAACAGCCTCTTGTCTCTACAACTCAATCACAACCTTAGGTTAGTGCTTCCTTACTTAGAACAACTCAGGCTCAAACGAGTATTATCACTCCACATCTTGGTCAATCTTCTAGTATTGGACAACAGCAAATGGTCCAACAACAATGGCTGGTACAATAACAAGAACCGCAATTCCATCAAACCTACCTAGGACCTGAGAAACAAGGCTTTGTAGGTAATGGATAGCTGCATTTTCAAAATGATTATCAACAACCACACTATACTAGTTATGTCCAACAACCTTATCAAAGTTACCAGCATCAGATACATTATGTTGGTATGCAAAGACCTAGTGCTCAGACAAACCCATCTTATCTTGGGTATGCTTCACCTAACCTGAATCAACAGTTGCCTTTTGTAGCAACTCTAGAATTACCATATTTGAACCGGCTGACGAATGATCCAATTGCATACAACCCTTGGTGACCAGCGATTCCTCATAAAATCCCCTCCGATATTCCTATATTCAATGGAAATCCAAGCGAAGATCCATCAAATCATGTAATGACTTTTCATTTGTGGTGCTCATCTAACACCCTAAATGATGATTCCATTAGACTTTGCCTTTTTCAGAGAACACTCACTGATCCAGCAGCGAAATGGTATATTGAATTGCCTAAAGCTTCATTCGATAACTTCAATGCCCTTGCCACTACTTTTCTAACCCATTTTCAGCTACCCATAAGGTATGAAACGGGAATAGAACTCCTTACAAACTTTAAACAAACCACGGATACTCTGATCATATTCATGAGTGGTGACGTCATTGTCAAATGGTAAATACGTATGTCCTTGATTAGCTTTTAGCTGAGTGGTTTATTAAGTCCTTATTACCATCTATAACTGAGGACGTGAGAAAAGGAGGAGTTGTCATTGAAGAGCAAGTCATTGCTCATGCCCAATATTTAGACTTGATCTATATTCTGTTTGGCACACTCTACGAAAAAAATCCTGACGCTTCCAGACCATAATTTTTTTTTCCTCCCCCTCATAAATCGAACGGGGACTATCATGCTGGCGATGGCGTGATTGGTGCCTCAAGCCTGCAAACCACAAATGCTCCATCTAGTAAAGCTCTTGTGGTTTCTAGTAAAAAAGAAAATGACAAACCTCTTGCCTTAGAGATTAATGTCATGTCATCTGACAAGGGCAACAATCCAAAGCAACAGGGGGCAAGAAGAAAGGGAAAAATAATAAGAAGAAACATGAGAATTCAACTCCTTCAAAATATTATGAAAACCCTACTAGGCAAAAGAAATGTCGTGTTCCATGTTACATATGTAATGAGGAGCATTGGATGAAAGATTGTCCAAATCAAGCTGAGGTCACAAAATTTTTAAAGACTTCAAGTACCTTAGCGGTGTTGACTGATCTGTTTCCAAACTCTGAAACTAATCTAGAAATTTACTACGCTCTCTTTCACGAATTCATAAATGTCTTTGCATGGTCATATGAAGAAATGTTAGGTATTAACTCGAGAATTGTTGAACATGAAATCAAGATGTATCCAGATGTCAAACCAGTACGACAACAACTTTGACCTATCCATCCAAAGAAAGGCACTGTCATTAAAGCAGAAGTTGAAAAACTTCCTGTAATGAAAAACAAGGAATGATTAGAGTTTGCATCGATTATAGGGATGTAAATCAAGTGTGTCCAAAGGAAAACTATCCTACACCCTTCATTGACCAAATAATTGATGAATGTGCTAGGTGCAAAATCTTTTCATTTATGGATTGATTTTCTGGATACAATCAAATCAATATTGCCCACAAGATGAGTCGAAGACTACATTTATATGTTTGTGGGGCACATTCTTGTATCGTAAATTACCTTTCGGTTTGAAGAATGCATGGGAAACTTTTCAGAGGGCAATGAAATATGCCTTCCATGACATCAAACACATCATTCAACCGTATCTCAATGATCTACTAGCATTCGCGAAAGCGGACAGATCATTTGTTTCATTTGAAAGCCATATTTCTACGTTGTTAACACTACAAGATATGACTCAATCCGCACAAGTGTGTGTTTTGTGTTGGTTCTGGTCGATTAATTGGTTTCGTAGTTTCTAAGGATGGAATTCGACTCGACCCATTTAAGGTTCAGGCAATCCTTGACATGCCTCCACCTTCAAATTTGCTTCAAATTTAGAAACTCCAAGGGAAAACTATTTTTTTGAGGAGGTTCATTCCACATTATTCCGAACTCGTAAAGGTTATACGCATCTATTGAAAAAAGGAGTACCCTTCCACTGGGATCAGGTTGTGCAAGCTTCCTTTGATGATTTAAAATTTTCCCTGATAAAATCATCATTAATGTATGCTCTTGACTATCAAAAAGACTTTAATCTATATCTCGTCATTGCAGATACAACCATCGTCGTGGTTTTAGTAAAAGAAGATAATGGAATATAACATCCTATATATTATTTAAGTCGAAACCTTAATGATATAGAAAGCAAGTACTCTTATGTTGAAAAGCTAGCATTAGCAGCCATTCAAGCAGTACAAAGATTTCAACACTATGTTCTCTTTCGCAAGACTACCATTGTGTCATATTGCAACCCTATGACCTACATTCTATCGCGTCAATTACTAGGGGGGAAATATTCCAAATGGATAGCCATTTTGCAAGAGTTTTATCTGGAATTCACCAAATCCAAATCAAAGAAGTCTCTCATCTTCGTGGAGTCACTTTGTGACCTTCCATCGTCATCCAACGATTTAACATCTAAAGCATCAATCGTGGATGAGACTTTGTTTCTAATATCGTTAAGCGATCCATGGTGCGGAGATATACTGGTCTATCTCCAAACCCAAACTTTTAGAACTAACACCTCTTTCTCTGAACAGTGACGTACTCGATACCAAGCTAAAGATTACCTGATCATTGGCGATACGCTTTACCATCATGGTATCGATACAATTCTGTGAAGGTGCATCATGCATGAGGAGGCCAAAAAAGTTTTGAATGATTGTCATTCAGGTGCTTGTGGAGGACATCTATTTCGTTATGCTACTGCACAAAAGATCTTACAAGGAGGTTACTTCTGGCCCACCATGTTCATAGATTGCATAACTGCAATCAGAAGTTGCCATGCTTGTTAGATTTTTTATCACAAAGCCAGATTACCTCCTACACCACTGCATCCAGTAGTTGTTGTTGAGCCATTCGCTAAATGGGGCATTGATTTCATGACATGTAACCCCACCTTGGGCGGGGGGCATGGGTATATTATAGTCACCATCAACTATTTTACAAAACGGGCCGAGGCGATGCCTACATTAAACAAAAGTGGCGAAACAACTACTCTTTTCTTTTTTAATCATGTATTTTCTAGATTTGGTGTTCCACAGGCCATAGTCACAGATCATGGATCGCATTTTCACAATCACATGATGGTTGAATTCACTGCCAAATTAGGACTATCCCATGATAGTTCTACTCCATATTATACGTAAGATAACAGACAGGTTGAGGCAATCAACAAAGTGCTTAAGCACATGCTGCAAAGAATGATTGGAGTCCACAAACGGAATTGGAATTTAATCATGTACTCAGCTCTATGGGCATATAGGACTTTGGTGAGAAATGCAACCGGATTTATGCCCTTTCTGTTGGTGTATGATCTAGAAGCTTTCTTACCAATTCAGTGTGAAATCTTGTCCCCCAGGCTCGCAATTGATCTGCTTCCCAAAACTTCTGAAGAAGAGGCTCATTTTCTGGAACTAATCCACCTAGATGAAACCCGTCGTGGTGCCCTAGTTGTAATACAGCAACTGTGCCCTGGTCGTGTAAGGCAATCATGTCCTCTTCTTCATGTTTGTGTTCATGCCATGTGACAGCCATCTTGATCCAACAAAAATCTGAAATAGAAACAAAAGATGAGTTAGGATCTGAATTTGAGCAAAAACAAGCAAAAATTTGATGAAAAATCACTATGTAAAGATGCCCTTCTGCGCCCATCACACCCTGCCTTTGAGCGAGGTGGGATGCATACAGACTAGCCAATTGGAAGCTCAATATGAATCGCACCTTTCAATACTGGCTAGGTGCGATGACTGGGGAACGAGATCTTCAAACCCTAAGGGCCCAGAAATGTGAAAAAGCTTGCTCATAATCAAAGAAAGATGGAATGAAAATGAAGAGCTCGGGGTTAACTCCTACCTGGTCCTGATGACGCAGAGAATAGTCCACCGGATCTCCAGAAATCAACTGGTGTAACTTGAAGGGGAAAACTACTCTAGAACTCCAAAATCCCAAATTTGAAATAGAATGATGAAAATGAAAGGTAAAACTACTTTTTATTTTTACTATTCATGTAGCTCAAGTAAAATTCTATTTTTAATTCATTGTTCATACGTATATATGTATTTCTAATTAGTTTGATGGAGTGATTAAGCAAGTTGAACGACCGAAGAAAGAATATGATGTGCTAAATAGTGAATTAAACATGTTTGACCACCGACTGAGCATATGTTATCGCATGGTTCAAGCTCGTTAAAAAATAAACCTACCACCAAGCATAGTTCCCCACAGTTCAAGCTTGTTAAAAAAGAACCCACCTTCGGTGAATAACCTTTGTGATTGCCATGCTATCAACCTTTTGAGCCTTGGTTGTGTTCCTACCATCACCTCCATTCTTTTGTCCAATCATACGCTTCCACTTGATTGTTTACCCCTTTTTAGGAACAGCCGCGACGAGTGGTTTTGTTAGCCAACCTCTTCACATCACCATGTTTTGAGAAGTTCCAAGCTAACCTGGAACTAGTTGCTACCTTAGACACCACTCGTTCCTTAGAAATGAGTCTCCTTTAAACTCTTTTCAGATTCATTAAATATGAAAAGATTGTCGAGCGCTTGTCTTTTTCGGCTCATTAAAGTGATCAAAAATTCATCCCCTTCATATTATTTTATCCTTTTTCTGAGTTAAGGGATTATCCTATGAAAAAGAATTGCTGGAGTTTCCTTTTTGTTCCTTTTCAAACTCTCTAAACATGAAAAAGACCGAGTTATCCTTGTCGTTAAACTCGTTAAAACAATAGCGACAAACTCATCCACCCAAGGCGAGTCAGAGTCCCCTTTTTTTCCCTTTTCAAACTCTCTAAACATGAAAAGGACCGAGTCGTCATTGTCATTAAACTCGTTAAAACAATAGCGACAAATTTGTCTGCCTAGACAAGAACAAGTTTCACTATCGTTAGACTCATTAAAACATAGCGACAGGTTTGCCTGAAGGGAAAATTATAGAACAATCATATGTTATCCTCCTCAAGCTTGACAAAAATAAAGAGATACTATTCAGAAATGACAGGGGAAAAAGGGAAGAAAACTTGAATAATTTTATGGTAGCAGGTCGCTCTTGAACATGATGCTTTCACTCTGTCACCTTGATTGATTCGAGTTGGGTTATTTTGTTCACCAGTCATTTCACCATTGGTACTCTGCACCATCCATCTGTTTGGGTTAACGATACCAATACATCTCAGTGTTGCCGATATGTTCAAGAGAATTCATTCAGAGAAACCACCATCTAGTTAATGCCTCATCCATTGCAATACCTTCACCCTCCATTTTTCATGACCACCATTCCTGAACCTTGTGTTGTTATATCATTTCCACTTCCGGAAAATCATTTTCTTCATTTCATGTCGTAGATGTGGGATAAATTAAGGCCTTCCTATAACGGGTCACTTCTTGTTGACATCAGCTCATTATCCAAGAAGTTGACTTAGAAACACCCCTTTCATTACTTTGAAGCTTGCATGCCTCAATGGAAAGTTTCTCACTTCGGCGACAGGTTAACATCAATGGCCTTCGACCGAAAGATTTTGCATGGTGTTCAACATCGGATCATATATTGACACCATGTGAATTGTACTATAGTACCTTGAGGGTAATTATCATTATTGGTGATTCCTCTCGCGTCTGTTAACAGCTCACATTATTGGCTGGTAATCAAGCGATGTATTTCCATGTTCAACTTTAGAACATATCTTCACATGGATTGACTTGTACATCGGGCGAAGATTGAACGACTTTGAAGACCCTGGATCTAGTTTCATCCATCCGGGCTGTGATATATTCAGGGATATAAAGACATCAAATGTACACAGAAGCTGCATAGATGGTCATCTGAGCCAGGGATGATGAATCTACATTTGAAGAATCACCAGTCTGCATATGCAGACGACTATCTTTTCTATGTACATGAAATGAATTTATAAAGTTGAGCATGGGAATTCCCGCCTCAACTAGATCATGAAAATTATATTATGATGACGATGTATTTTATTTTATCTTATAAAGGTCACCTTCCAGTTTCGAAACCTCGGATCCTCATGATAAAGCATTTCACCCGACATCAAAGATTTACAACTTCATGCTTTAGGAGGAAAATGTTATAGACATATTTGGGCACTTCAACCCCAATCTTATATGTCGATAAACTAGGACTCTTTAACCCCAAAAAGAGTTGTTTCATACCCTAAAAGATCATGGTCAACTGATTACATCATTCCCCAGAAGTTCCACCTAAAAAACCATCCAGAATTGGCCTAAACTGGACCATACTGACTGCTCCACTATCAAGGTGTGATGCATACTGGCTTCTACGCTAGCCAGGTGTGATGCATACCGATGAGGCCTTCTGTAGGGTGTGATGAGCGAGGATGGACAAATGTCTGAGACAGTTTGTTAAGTGGATACTCATGGAATCTTCTAGAAACTTCACCTATGACACTTGCCTCTCTGAATTTGCTGAGGGATGAGTAAGAGATCCAAGAAATCTCCAAGTGGAATGACACTAATCAAAACCCTAGAGATGACTCACAACATTACACACATCTATAAATGGATCCCTCATTTTAGAGATCTAGGAGGCTGGAACTTTGTAATTTGCAAGGAAGTGCTGATAGTTTGTAGTTGAGAAAGAGCATTGTATTGTTGGTGTGATCTTGATTTTCATGAGGTGAAGAGGGCTTTGATGCTGGGAGGATGATGTTGGATTAGACAAATGGGTTGTAATTCTCCATTCTATTTAATAAAGTTCTTTGAGTTTTCTTCCATATAAATGTGCAATTGTGAATGTTATCATTTATGAATGCTATTGTATGTTCATTACATTTATGATTCTGTAATTCTTATGATATAATAGATCAATATGCTTTGGCAGTTCTTTGTTACTATGTTTCTACAGGTACTCTCTAAGTGGGATAAGTACGGAGAGGAGTGGTGAACTCTGTCAAGGGGGAGAGAGTTCAAGCAAGGAGTTAAGCGGAAGATCCAGGTTGGTTCCTTTGTCTTTCTCTTGTCTATTATACATAGAATAAAGCTCAAATTGCTTTTAACTTTTGTTTATAGGGTAGCTGCCAAACCTAGAGGGCTAGTCGATCAAAAAGACACTAGTTTTCCCAGAAATAAGGAGTTACAAAAGAAATGCAAACAACTGACCATAATTGAGAATGAAACTTTTGATAAGTTTAGGTAGGAGGAAGAAAAGGAGAGGAAAGTAAAAGCCAAGCTAGATAAGGTCTTTTGATAGATCGAAGTTATTTTCTCTTTATACTCTAATGTCTTATCTTGCAGGTCTCCTGCCACAAATTATTCTTTGTTTTTATTGGAAAGATATTTTTTGTTAAAGATTAAATTTGTTAAGGCCGGCAAGTCAATTGAATTAAGGACAACTGACAAATTTATAAATTGTTGTAAGGATCATGGGATAAAAGTCCAACGCCTCCTTTGTGAATTTTATTTGCGCAATTTCGTATTACACCGGGAGGTGGATAATAATCCTATCCCTTTTGTTGGGGATGTTCAGTTCCAAGCCTTTATTTCTTTTGTAGAAAACCAACTCAAGTGGTCCAAGGCTTATAACACCTTTCAGAGGAAATAACATGGACTGCATTTGTGGGTAAGGAGCGAGCCTACTCAACCCTTGCATATTTTTGTTAAACACAAAAGGCTCATGACACAGGAGGGTGTAACTAAGATTCTAGGGCCTATACATAAAGAAATCGTGCAAACGGGAAGGGAATATTTCTTATCCATTCAGGAAAGATCCTTGCTTTCATCCAAACAGAGATGGATAGTCTCAACCAATAGTGTCAAGGACAGAGAACCATTTAATTACAGAAATTTTAAAGTTGCCACAGGCCGTTTTGTCACATACGGTAATATTATCTTGAGGGAAGGACCATATTGGTTGGGATGTCGATTTAGGAGTCCTATTATTTGGTACCTACCCAAAGGAAACCATTCTGATTATGAGTTGCCTAAAGGTCATGAAGGGACAACCTTTGTAGATTTAATACAAAAGCATGGTTTTAGTTTAGATAAAGAAAAAGTCTTTCCTGCTTACTATGTAACTGCATTACTTAATAACTATTTATGTTCACGAGAATGTGAAACAAGGTAAGCAGGGGAGTATGTTGGGTTGTGCAACAGGTATAAATTTACCCTTGATTACGCTCTTTTTTCTCCTTTTTTATTCATTTGTGCCATGATGTAATAAGGTTTTGATAAGATTTCGATACAAAGTTAATGGAACTACTTTTGATGTGATTTAACTGTCAAAACTAACTTTCGTTGTTTATTATGCAGAAATTGGCGAATGGAACAGTTGTTGTTCAACCTATTGAACAACAAAGGCTAAACAGAGAAAACAGCGTGCATCTTGTGCGGTCAAATCAAGAAACGAATCAGGAGGATCAGAGCAAGATAAAAGACTATCTAATAATAGCATTTAGTTGTAAATTCCTCAGGATCTCCTGATCCTGAGGAATCACATTTATCTCTTTTCCTCTTTGACCATAAGAGGGGAAAGACGAATAGAATAGGGGACTTAACTTTTCGCCTTTTACTTTAGTTGTAATTTTAATATACAGAGCGTTATTCTGAAGGACATCATGTTGTAATGACATTTGGATTCGATGAATAATATATAATTCACGTTGCTATTCATTTACAAGATTTTGAAGTAATCAAGCAGTAATCATTGGCGACTTGGGCCTGGTAATTGGTGGATTTCACTCTTGTTCCCTATTTTACAGTTTACCTTTCTTTTATTGTAAAGTTTAGTTACTCTATTTTATAGCTCTACGATTGATTTACTTTCACTAGCGTTGAGTTCGTGTATTCACTGCTTTAATTTTTATTGTTGTTGATTGGCTTCAGTTATTTATGTCATGGATTGATTTGGTTGATAGATAAGAATCATTTCTTGTTAATTGAAAGCTAGAGTTTTATTGATTATATCAAATGTATTACTTTTATGCAAAAGTCTAGATTCAGCTGAAAGAGCTCTATTATCACTACGGTGCACTCGGTTGATGTAAATGCAATTAGAACTTTTGATTACGATTGAATTTTGATTTCAATTAAGATTGAGTTTTGATGCTTGAATAAGTTAATTTCCTTGAAGTTACAAGTTGGTGGCTTATGGTTTGATCCATTTACTCTTGTATTGAATCAATAAGTTATTTTAAAGCATTACTCTCTGTAGATTCAACGATTTACATCACTTGCACATATTGTGTACACTCTTGAAACAAAAAGACTTACCCAGGTTGATAATTAATGTGAGGCATTTAAGAGTTCTAAAAGACACCTTATTTGCACCCATCAGCACCCCAGTTTTGTATGGAGTTTAGTGGAAGGTTGTGATACCATGCAATTGCATGACCGTCCAAGGTAAGTGGGAACAATATAAAAGCTACGTAATTCTTATGTTTTGATTTTTGGAGGCTATATCTAAATCTCTCCAAATAATCCTCCAAGATTTCATTTTCCCCTTGTTTTATTACAAAAATATCTTCACCGGCCTAGCAATAGTCTTGATATTTCTCCAAGAATACATTCTTCATGTCTTTCCATGTTTGAATGCAGTTCCCACCAAAGCTCATGAACCATCGGAAAGTTTCTCCTTTAAGAGTAAGAGGAAGCACTTGCAACCTTTGAGAATTAGTACAATAACCATATCCTGTACAAAGTACTTCAACTCAAATAACAATGTATCTAGGCCTTCATTTTCCAAACCATGAAATTTTGGTACTGCAGATGGGGGAATATTATGCATTTGAGCCACTCCTAGATCTTTGATAGGAAATTCAAAAGTAACAATATTTCCATTTCTTGCCAAATTAAAAGAGGTTCTCCATGTACTACTTCGAGACTCCTTCTTTGAATGTTCCTGGAAACTAATCAGTGAAATAGGTGCATTGAATGATTCATATTAGCCTCAAAACTCTTCATTAAAAAGAATGCCTTGAAATATCATTTCTTTATCTTTACAAGCTAGTTGGTATATATTGTTAGCACGTGGTTGAATAGATAAAGGGGGGGTTCTTACAGCACCCAAGAAATGAAAAAAAAAACTTAAAAAGAATGCAAAAAATAAACAAATTCAAAGAATAAATCCAAAATAAATAAAATTTGCAAAAAAAACTAGGTAAAGAGAAAACCAAACTGCAGCAAATTACCAAGGTCAATCCCCTAAGCGCCTCCCCAACAATGGTACCAAAATTTTGGGTGTAGTATATGGTCTATAAATGTACCAACATTTAATTTGTCAATTCGGATAGTTCATGAATTTCAGGATGCAGCACTGGAAATGCTAGAGAAAGCCCCTAACAACCTGCAAAATAAATGTTAGTCTATCTTATGTTTTAATTTCATCAATAAATGAAATCCTGCACTAAAGAGAATTCAAGTAAACATCAATCTAGGTAATCAAAATCATACGGGAAATACAAGCAATCAATGCAAAAGGAAATTCTAATTACAAGCAAATAGAAGGGAAAACTAAACTAGAAGTAAAGCAGTGTCGGCATAATAACAAAAATATTGTAAATGTTGGAAGCAATTCAAAACCATTCTGCTTGCACTAGTTCTACTTGCACTAATTCTGCTTGTACTAATTCAGTGTAAAGTTTAACTTGAAAGCATCAGCAACATAACAAGGAAATTTACTGTGTAAATGAACTCATGAAAGAAATTAGATTAATATGAATTTCTCGCCTTCCTTGTCCTGAAAATAAATCTTGAAAAATCTCCAGAAGTTTAATGGAAAGTAAATGACACAATTTACTTTCATTAATATTGGCTCCGAGACATCCAAATAATATATGGCTTTTGTAAGCAGAGTTTTAAATGGATATGTCTGTGCCTCAAAACCACACCCACTCACATCATTTTCATATTCAAGAGTATAAATCAATTGCAGCTCATCAACGCATAAGCAAATCTTGTCAATAAGAAAAATTGGAGAAATATCCCAAGCATAAGCACAAATAGGAATAATTTCTTAACGTAGAAAATTAATGAAGTTTAAAGCTAAAGGGAAACACTGCAACAATGTAAATAATGTTAACTTGAAGAAGAAAAAGAGACTTGAAACAGTTAAGTCTTTCACACGACAAATAATAATTTAGATGTTATTTAATCTAAAATATGATAGCAGTGTCGAGCTGGTCTGGTAGCCAACCCATCCAACTCGCACCCTCTTTGAGTGCCTGGTTCACAAAAAAATATAAATGATTAGACACAGCAAGTAGATAAATGGAACATGTTGGGAAATTGGTTCAATTAATTAATGAAAACAACATTTAAATTATGCAGACAATGCTCAGCTCTGGGAAGACAAGAGGAGAAATCCACCAATTATGAACTATGTGAGGCTACATTGGGACATCTCCTCTGCCCTTATGTGCCTTCCTCTCCTAAGCGTTGTCTGTGGCTAGATCATTGTCTAATTCATTAACTAATTTTCTAACTAATCATTCTTGCTCCTGGCAATCTCATATATAGCATTAAATTACAATTTGGGCCTTTTTAACAGCTAATGGAAATACAAGATTATTAGTTTTTAAAAATTTCCAAATTATTAGTTTGAAACTGAATGTCAAAAGAGGGAATGATTCTCGTGAATTGTTCCTCTTTTCTGGGATAGTTGTTGAGGTGTGATTTGACTAATCGATCTCTTCCTTGAGTGAGCTGCTCACAGGTTGGCATCAGAGATTTGCAGATTAAACTCATCTTGAACTTCATCTTGACTCTAAATTCCATATTTCCTCTAACTGAGGTTTAAAATACCTATCATTTGAGGGAAATCGTTCTTCTTATATCAGTACCAAACAATATTCATTTGAGTTATCCTCAGTTCCAGCACCATTATATTATATCAACAACCCATCCTTAATTCCACGTGTTTGTCGCTGGTTATGCCCAATGCTTTATGAAGAATCTTTTACAATAGCTCACACAGAGATTTAAGAGCAATGCGATTCCAGTAATAATAAGCATGGGTGTGGTTTATGATCTCCAACATAGCATGGCCATAACTGGCCTCATGGAAAGCTGAGTATGCAAGTTGTGGTTTGATGAAGACTCCAGCTAGCCCTTTAAGGTTTCCACCGTCACCAATAGTTATATAGGTTGGGGTCAATATGTCTTTTGTGGGTGAAAAATCTCCATTTATAATATTATATGCTATATTTGAATACCAATATGATCGCTCATATGACCATATGCGCCATAGAAATCCAAGATATAAAATCATATAAGTCAACAGCTGATACAATTCGATCCCCATGAATGGAGGGTTTGAGTATAGGTACAAAGAATGTGAGTTCAGTCTAAGAATCTTTCAGAGTGTAGGAAGCCCACTGTAACTAGTGCAGGAATCCCAATGCATGGTGCAAGAAGGTAAGTGCAATGGTGCAGGCATGTGAATGCACTGGTACAGGCATGTCCCAAAGTATAATAAAACCAACTTTAATCTTGCAACATACAAGACTTAATTAAACTCACATTAATTCTATTTTAATCATGTTAAAACAAAAAAGTAGCAAATACTCTTCAAAAATAATCATTTAGCCAATCAACATCATGAGAGAAATAGATAAAAAATAGGACAAAATGGAGAGCCAACACCCCTCGTGAGGGTTGTGCAAAGGTAAATATAACAGATCGTCAAGGCCTCGCAGGTCAGGATAGTGTGTGAAGCGACCTGCGTGAAGGTATTCACAGTTGGACTAAATCAGACCAAATCAAACCCTCAGACATCTCAAGGGTGTGGAAACTTGGTTCCAGCATCCCCCCATACTGCTTCAGGTGAGACCTCAGTCTGTGCCTTGCAGGCTATTTCCGAAAGGGCCAGTAGTGTAGGGATTTGTTTTGCTAATTAACTATGAACTTGGGTCAATCCCCCTGAAGCCAACATGGGTTCTGCTCTGTGTTCTGTTGACTGTGTTTTTTTGAAAGTGTTCTAAATCTTTAGATTGATTGATTGTGATTTTCTTTACTGATGATGGGTTTTCAGTGATTGGTTGTATTGCAGTGGTGATTGATTTTGAGATTCAATGTTGTTGATGGGTCCAGTATGAAAATTTGATGAAACATGGCCTTCAGAGTGTAGTGTTGTGTTCTAGGAGTATCCAGTCTAAAAATTTATGAAACGTGGTCCTTGGATGGAACCTTTTGTAGGCTGACACCTACGTACTAGTAAATGGATCGGCTAGTACAAGAGATAGGGGATTGTAGCTCCCTTCCAGTAGAAGCTAGAGAATGAGAAAAGTTTGTATCCTTCTGCAGATGAGTGCCTTCATACTGGTATGAGTCTGCACCAATGCAATATTGTAAACAAGTTTTTATTATATTAAAAGAAGACAGTAGCAGGTGGGTTTTTTCCCACATTCGTTTTCCACCTTAAATCTTGGTGTTCATGTGTGTTTCTTATGTGTGATGGTTTATTCTGTTATTACTGCATATGGTTACTGTTTATATGGTTAATGAAGTATTGATGCACTGATTAAAGATCAACATATGATGAATTAACTGAATCATAAGTTTGTTGGATATAAGCTGGTTGATTTAAAGACAGTTGCGTGTACACACGAGTTACCTTCATTGAAGTAGCATATATAAATCTAAGTATGAAATGAAAAATTAATTGATTTGATAATATTGATTCACCCCCCCCCCCCCCCACCTCTTAGTATTATTTCCAACGATTAGTATCGGAGCTGGTCCTTCAGAAGAAGCTTGATCGCTTAAAGGGAGATCTTCCAAAATGACCAATCACGAAGGCATGGGATCTGTCAGACTACCAATATTCAATGGGAACAACTTGGTATATTGGAAAACATGAACTAGAGTGTATCTTCAGTCACTTGGAGCTGATGTTTGGGCAATTATGGAAAAAGGATATCAATATCCAGCAGCAGTGCCGACGGATCCAGCAGAAAGGAAAACATATGAAATCAATGCCAAAGTTATCAACACCTTATTGGAAAGTCTATCAGAATCAGAATTCGTCAAAGTCAAGCAGCTCAACACAACTAAGGAAATATGGGACAGGATCATTCAGAGCTACGAAGGAGACTCCTAGCTAAAACATGTTAAACTACAAACTCTCAGAATCCAGTATGAAACTCTCAAGATGCATAGTGATGAAAGTATTTCTAGTTATTTCTTGTGAGTAGATGGGATTGTAAATCATATGAGAAATCTAGGTGAAGAGATAAAGGAAACTACTTTAGGTGAGAAAATTTTAAGATCTTTGTCTTCTAAATTTGAGTCAAAATAACTATTACTGTGACTCAACTCCATGGAATCTTAACTGCCTTTGAAATGAGAAAAGGAGGTCCATCAGATATGAGAGAAGCCACTTTCAAAGCATCAACAGAAGGAAAATAAAAGGAAGAGCACAATGAATCAGGACACATTTTAGAAGGAGAAGAAGAGGTAATTTTTTCCAAGAAGCTTCAACGAGGTTCCGGAAGATTCAAAGGTAAACTACCATTCAAATGCTTTGCTTGTGGTAGAGTTGCTAACTACACTACTAAATACCCTAATGTCAAAGAAAAGATTTCTGCAGAAGGTAATAGAAGTTATTATACTCATGATGATAGTGATGGCTTGTCCAATAGTGATCAAGATGATAAAGAAATTAAGCTACTCATGGCATATGAAAATGATGCCTTAGAAAAGGAATATTTCCTTAAATAAATCAGTCAACGCAAAATCAGTTTGGCAGAAAAGGATATAGTCATAAACACAGTGACACATCAACTCACTGAAAAGGACAAACAAAATGAAGTGTTAGAATGTGAAGTAGTAAGTCTAAGAAATGAACTTGAAAAGACAAAGAATTTTAATCTTAGATTTGCTAAAGGATCGGAAATGTTAGATGAAATCATCAAAGTTCATCTTTCACCTATTATAACAACTGGTCTTGGTTTTCATGAAGGTGAATCTAGCTCACAAGATGAGGTAAGGAACTCCAATGCAAAATCTGAAATGCTCAACAAGGAGATAAAAGGTCAACCCCATCAACAACCAAGGAAAGAAATACTTCAAAGAAAAACATTTCCACCTAACTATGGAAGGGATAATTGTTTCTTTTCTCTGACAAATAATGTTGAATGTTTTAAATGTCGTAATTTTGGACATGTTGTAGCCATATGAAAAAATACAATGGTTCAAGACCGTCACATAGAAATATCATCAATTTCCAGGTACTGTAAGGGATATTGTTTTTCTTGCAATATGTTTGGTCGCAAATATATTGATTGCGATAGAAGGAATATGAAACATGTAAGATGCTATGTGTGTAACAAGTTTTGAAATAAAGCAAAGGAATGTAGGAGAAATTTTCGGCCACCATACCAAAAGGAGCAAACATCATCACAATCCAAGGTATTGAAGAAGAAGGAATTGTTGACAAAAAGATGTGGCATAGCTCAATTTATAGGCATAACAGACCTAGAGGGAGCTGAAAGTGTAAAACTTCAGTATTCCAATTCTCATATGCAATTATTATGAAGAGAATTCATGTATATACACGAGTTAGAAGCTGCACAGTCGCGTATATGGTGTTTTGAAGAAAAAGCAGTGGGACAGACTCAGGAAAAGGGATCTGATATGGTTCAGTCAATTATCAATTATCTATTATGTTATGATTAATGATCATTACAGTCTTCTAATGATATGTGGAAGTGTCTTTAGCCCTCATAGGTTGTTAATAAGTTGATGAATAATTGGTTGATGATGATGCCTTGATGATTCTTACTAAAAAATGAAATGATCAGATCTGATAGTGAACATCTAGCAGAGGTTCAGGGGGAGCATATGTTTCTAATAATGCATTATTGGCATTATATTAGAAGACCTTGGTACATGACGATAATTATATTACTTGATCCCCATAGTTGTTTGATTTAGATGACTCTTTTGATGATGGGCATATACAGGTTGTTGATCTTGAGGCTGCTGACAAATGTTGATGATGCAGATCATATATGGTGTATGATAGTTGCTCATGACTATCGTGGTCTTGTTTAGAGTGATGGTCCTTATTATAAATGTCATGTATATCATTTAATGTAAAGGTCATGTAAAGACCTAATTTGTAACCCCATCATGCATGGGAAGGATGACGTAATAATTGCTATTTCAGTCATGTATAAACATTTGGTATATCCCCACTTGGTTGGGTGGATGAGTCAAATTTGGTGTATACCCAATTGGTTGGGAGCTTGATGTATGTAAGATTCATTGGTGATAGGAAGGTTATACTCACATAGTTGAGTTATAGAGTCGTGTTATTCTTTTGGAAAATATTTTTTCATACTCTACATGTGCTCAGGGTTAGCATGGATGGTTTAGTGCATCCCAACATGTACAAAGGGGGGGCTTAATCAGAGAATTCAGAATGTACTCATGGGGAGCATGGAAAGCATAAAGTATATTAAAAGGGGAGAATATCTTGGTTGCCCTTTTCCCTTGATGTCAAAGGGGGAGAATATCCTAGTGTTGTGGTTGCCATCAAGTACAAAGGGGGAGATTATTGGCATTATGATATAGGTGTTGTCCTTGATGGAAACTCACATAGATGATAGTTCATAGTGCAACAGGTTAACAATAAAGGATTATATATCAGACTCCAGAGGTTGAAGAAAGAGAGTGATTTAAGAAGTATATGTTGTTTCACTTTGTCCAAATAGTGTATACACATGGGTTAACAGAAAAAAAGAAGCGTATATGTATAAATGCACTCTCACAAGAGGAAAAGCACGTACAACTTGGAAAATCAAGGAAATTCAAGAGGAGACAATACCAGTGGTCAATACCATGGTATTAGCCCACAATATTGACTAGAGTAATGACTATTTGATCGCGCCCAAGAATACCATGGGTCCTAAGTGGTTTTGGTCCGAGGTTTGAGAAAGGCCAAAAACTATATAAGGAGGAGAAGATCATTAGGCCAGAGTGTGCAAGTGAATGGGTTTCTAAGGGATACTTCTATTTGAAGTATATGTTATGTTGCAGGGGCTATGCTTATGAGATTATCTGAAATATTTTGCGCACCTTGGATACAATGTTAGATCAGGATCATAATAACTTAAATGATTGATCATTGAATGATCTGATGTTGATTGGGCTAGATCTGATTGCTTGAGCATGTTTTATTCTATAAATGTTATGACCTCGGTATGACTGAAGTCTAGAATGGCTGTGAATTTTTAAGTTAGTATTTGCAGATCTATATGTTGGTTCGCTTTGGTAAAAGTCCGTATACACATTGGTTCGGCACATATAAGTAGCGTATACATTATGAAATATTATGTTGGAAGTTGCAGTTGGTTGTGGTTATTGATATAGGGTTCTAGGTTCTGCTATGTGTTCTGGTGACTATGTTTTGGCGATAGTGTTTTGAATCTTCAAATTGATTGATTATGATTTGCTTCAGTGATGATGGGTTTTCAGTGATTGGTTGTATTGCAGTGGTGATTGATTTTGAGCTTCAACAACTTATGGAATTAAGATGAAAATTTGATGAAACATGGCCTTCAGAGTGTAGTGTTGTGTTCTAGGAGTACGCTGCCTGAAACTTTATGAAACACGGTACCTGGAGGAAGAGTGAAGGTTGGAACCTTTGGTAGGCCAACGCCTACATACTAGTAAACGGATCAGCTAGTACAAGAGCTAGGGGGTTGTTGATCCCTTCTAGTAGAAGCTAAAGAATGAGAGAAGGTTGTAGCCTTCTGCAGTTGGGTGCCTACACACTGGCATGAGTCTACACCAATACAAGATTGTAAATAGGTTTTTCTTATATTAAAAGAAGACAGCAATGGGTGGTTTTTGTCCCGCATTGGGTTTCCACCTTAAATCTTGGTGTTCATGTGTGTTTCTTATGTGTGATGGTTTATTCTATGATTACTGCATATGGTTACTGTTTATATGGTTAATGAAGTATTGATGCACTGATTAAAGATCAACATATGATGAATTAACTGAATCATAATTTTGTTGGATATATGATGGTTGCTTTAAAGACAGTTGTGTGTACATGCAAGAAACCTTCATTGAAGTAGCATATATAAATCTGAGTATGAAATGAAAAATTAATTGATTTGATAATACTGATTCACCCCCCCCCCCCCTCTCAGTATTATTTCCAACAGCCAATATTTGAGGTTTTGAAATAGGCACAATAAGATATTATTTTTGTATCCTCCATGTTTCACATTCTGAAACATCCTAGAAGAAAAGTAATAGTGAAAACGCCAAGATGACTTGTTCACCCTATAAATCACATTTTTTCTTCCACCTTTAGACTCCAAGAATCAACGCAAAAAACTATTCATCATCTCCTCTTTCAAGCTTAGGTTTATTGTTTCTTGGATACACTTAAAATTTACCCATATATCGTTTATTTATAATGTTTTTATGTTAACTTATGGGGTCAACTTGGGTTGGCCTACTTGTACTTTGGTTGGGTCATCTTGATCAAATATTTCATGTCTCCTCATTCCTATGAAGTTAGAGGATGTGTCATATATTGTTTGAAAGGTCTCAAAATAATATTTCCAACCATTTGTCTTATGATTCAATTTTAGATATTAAATTAGTGTAAATATTCCTTCAAATATAGGGTATCAAAATAAGGCATCAAAAGTACAAAAACAATAATTTTAACAATCTTCATTTTCTAATCTTTATCCTTGACATATGTAGTCTCCCCTTGACTTTGAAACCAATGAAAATAGTATTTCCAACTAGTATCTCCTCATCAAGGAAGGGAAATAATTCACCATCAATGCACACAAAGGAATGTCCTTGATTTCATTGATAAGTGCAAGCCAAGCTAGTAAATTTATCATTTCTAGCAAGAAATATGTGTATTATTTGTAAGAGAAAATCACTCTAGTGAGGAGTCAATAAAGGTAAAGGGATCCCTAGAGGGGTTTAATAAAGAGAAAAAAAATAATTGTAAGGTTCATTACAAGCATATAGGGAAGTTTTTTAGTATCTTAAATGGCTACACCCAAGAGGAAAAGTGGAGCATGAAATCCAACTATTGTCAAACCCTCCATTGTCAAAGATTGGGATGTGCAGATAATCTATTTGCAGGCAAGCTAAGAGAAAAAGTAGTTGCATTAGCTACTAGAGTGGGGTGTGATTCAAACAATTACCTCATCATATGAGTCACACATCATAATTGTTCCAAATAAAGATAAGACTTGGTGAATTTGCAATGATTATATATATTTCAACATGATTATACTTAAGAATAGGTACCCATACCCATTATTGATGATATTTTGGACTAGTTACAATAAGAAAAAATATTTCACTTGGCTAGATTTACAATTAGGATATCAAGAGGTTCGAGTCAAATAAAAGTACACCTAGAAGACTGCCCCCAAAACTAGACAAGGTTTGTATGTGTGTATTCATGCCAATTTAGTTTATGTAAATAATCATGTATATTCACGAGATTAATGAATTATTTACTATGTTGTTATCTAGATTCATTCATTATTGTTTGTTTGGATGATATATATTTGTAATGTCCCCAGTCACCTATTGGGCCATATCATTATGCTTGTTACCACTGTGACCAAGTTTTTTGGGAGTTTCTCTTCCACTTTAATTCCTGTATGGGTAATTATACATATCTAAATGAATTCTAATATGCAATGACTCACATACAATTGTAAATTGCACAAATAATAACTCTTAAGTAAAATTCACCTACATTTCACATATAGACATGAATTAATGCAATAGAAAATAAATAACCATAGAAAGTAAATACTTGTATTTTTATTATCACCAACTAGTTGTAGACCTCATACACTCCCCCCAATCGTAGACCAGGCTACTCATTTTCTCCCAACATTGGGTCACCCTCAAGATACAATTTCCAATCCATGAGGCATTGGCTGGCCCAAACTAGGTACATGCCCAATCTCATAAATAAATATAGCCAGGGTACCAAACTTTAGCAGCCTCCAACCTATAGGCTCACATCCCCCATTAGCCCCACACCCAAGTAGTGCACACCCTTCTCTACACTTGCAATCCCTTGGATTGTGCCACTACCTCTAGGATGGCTAACTCATCCAGCCAAGGATTTCCATAGCACTATGTCTCTAAGAGTTCCTATTGCACCATAATGGGTAAACTCCTCCTTCATAGTACCAATATCATTATTTTTATGTGCATGTCCTTCCTTTGACACTTAGAACCTCTTAAAGTCAATTGATGGATTTTTTATATTTATTAATTCATATGATCCTCCTTTTAATACACATGGAGTATTAGGCCCCCATATTCTTTTCACCTTATTCGTTCTAGAATCGTAATGTATTTATTAACATGCATGACATATCATACATTCAGCACTGGGATTTATAGCCTCAAAACAAATAAAATCATATGCACATGAGAATTGTGGCCCCAAAACATATACATATACATGCACATGGACATGCTGAACCCCTCAAAGTCTCCCTTAGGCTCCACATAAATTATATTTCAGCCAATTACATGGTTGATATCAGGAACATATTATTCAAGCAATGAAATATGAAACACATTATGAATATTCATGGATGTTGGCAATGAAATCCTACATGAAACTGGAAAAAACCTTTCTAGGATTTCAAATGGTCCATAATATCTAGCTACCAAATTTTCATAGCTACCCAGCTTCAATGATATTTTCATTACCTTCACTCTCAAGAAGACATGAGCACCAACTTCAAATCCCTTGTTTAACCTGTTCAAATCTACATAGCTTTCCCTTTCATCTTTAGAAACCTTCAAATTTTGTTTGATTTTTATTACTTGTTCTTCCATTTTCCTTAACAGATCTAGACCAACAATGGCCTTTTCAACTGTATTGTCCCAACTCACTAATGTGTTTCATTATCTACCATACAAGGCTTCAAGTGGGTTCATCTTCAAAGATACTTGGTACCCATTATTATAAGCAAACTCCACCAAGTGCAAATATTCCTCCCATTTCGATGGTTTTGTCCATCACACATCCTCAAGATATCTTCAATAACTTGATTGACTCCATATTTTTTATCATATAACTCTAGGTGTTTTGCTGTGCTAAAATTAAAATTAATTCCAAATCCCTTGCATAAACTTGGATGTAAACTTAGGATCTCTATTGAAAATAATTTCCTTGGGCACACAATGTAGCTTGGAAATTTCCTTCATGTAAATCTCAACAACATTTGTTACGTTATGTGTTGACTTAATTAGAATAAATTGGGCATCCTAAGTGATTTTTTCCACCATTACCATGATGGAATCATGTTTCCTCGTAGTTACAGGAAAATTTGTAATAAAAAATGATAGAAACAATTTCCCATTTCCACTTAAGAAAGGATATTGGTTGTATTAATATAGATGGTTTTTTGTGTTGAGCTTTAACTTTTTTACATTCCAAACACTTACTATATAATCAACCACTTTTTTCATACCTAGCCAAAACTATTATTTTTATTGTTGAGATTATATTTTGGGTACCCTAGATGTCCACCATAAGTCACCCTATGCACCTCATTCAACACTAAATTTTTCAGCCCCCGGGAATTTGGCACATAAGTCCTACCTTTGTACAAATGAATTCAATATTTTCCTATTTCATAATTACTTTACTTTGGTTGTAATTTACCTTGTTGTAGGTTTCTTTTTATTTCCTTGTAATCTAAATTGTCAACCTGTAAAATTCTGATTTTTAACTCATATTTACATATGCTTATGGTTGTAGCATTTATTATATACACATTTTTGCTGAATGCATCAAACATTCTATTTTCCTTACATTCTATGTGCTTAATTTTAAATTTAGAATCAACTAGAAATTCCAACCCTCTAATTTGTATGGCATTAAAATCTGGTTATCTAAGCAATTGCTTCAACCTATTGTGGCCAATTCATAATTCAAACCTTTTCCCTATGAGGTAATTCCTCCACAATTTTAAGTAATGTATAGTGGCTTCCATCTCCCAATCATGAGTGTCATAGTTCATTTCATTCTCCTTCAACTTCCTTCACTCATAACATATCACATGTCCATTTTGCATGAGAATTCCTTCAAGCTCCTCTTTACATGCATATGTGCCCATAATTAAATCTTCATTTGGATCAACTATCGCCGATATAGATGCACTCGTTAATGACATTTTTAAATGTTGAAAGGCATCTTCACATTCATTAGACCATTCAAATTTCGCACCCTTCTTTATGAAGGGCTATTTTTTAGAATCCATTAATAAATCTTCTATAATATCCTGCTAAACCCATGAAAAATCTCACCTTTTTCACATTTTGGGGCATTGGCCACTCTTTGATTACTTTGATCCTTTTTTGGGTCTATTGTTATTCCTTCCTTTAAAATTATAAGACCTAAATAATGAATTTATCTTTGATAAATGAGAACTTACTCAGCTTGGCATACAATTGATGCTCTCTGAGTACCCATAACACCATCCTCAAATGTTGTTCATGCTCTTCCTTAGATTTGGAATATACTAGGATGTCATCCAAAAATATAATAACACGCTTATCCAAATAATTCTAGAAAATGGTATTCATGAGGCACATTAAAAAACTTGGCTCATTAGATAACCCAAATTTTACCACTATGAACTCATAATGTCCTTTTCGAATTTGAAATGGTGTCTTATTGATGTCATATTCCTTAATCCTTACTTGATGATACCCTTTTCTCAAATCTATTTTGGAAAACATATTAGCTCCCCTAAGTTGGTCAAACAAACCATATATTCTTGGCAAGGGGTATTTATTCTTCACTATGAAATTTTTAAGCTACATAAAATCAATACACAATATTAGTGTACCATCCTTCTTTTTAACTATGAGTATCAGGGCACTCGAAGGTAACACACTTGGGCATATGCACCCTTTCCTTAAGATTTCTTCTAACTGCATTTATAATTATTTAAGTTATGGTGTCGTCATCATGTGTGGTGTTTTAGACTTTGAGGAAACCTCAGATACTAAGCCTATAGAGAAGTCAATGTCTCTTTTAGGCAGTAACCCTAGAATGTTGACAAACATATCTTCAAACTCCTTAAGTATTCGGTGATCTTCAATGCTTGGTTCTGGATCCTTAGATATATCCCCCATGTGAACTACATAAATTTGACACCCTTTTCTAAAATTTCTCTTCATTTTCATTTTTGATATTCGAGAGCTTGGAGATTTCTGCGGTGAGGATTTTGATTTTGAGATCTTGGAGCAACCACAATATTCATTTTTGTTTCGATGTTTCAAGTTAATACCATGACTCATCATCAGGAAAAACCTGCAAAGAAGAGAAGGAGAAAAGAGATAAATAGGGTTTTAGGAAAGAGGAAAATATG
>APFE030482493.1:38783-109652 GCA_000404065.3 Pinus taeda
AAAAATAAATTTTATTTAGGATTATTGGTCTACTCCCTCTTTCATCTTTTCCTCTTTTTTAAAACCTTATTTATTTCCACCTTGTCCTTCTCTTCTTTGCAGGTTTTTCCTCATGCTGAGTCATGGTATTGACTCGAAACAAAAATGAATATTGTTTTTTATATTTCCCTAATAGAAATTTTCCTTGGAATCCCCGACACTTATATTTGTTTCCCTTCTGCGTCAAGGCAATGAAACGTTTTATTGTAATAGTCTAATATTGCATGATGTTTTTCCAACCAATCTTTACTTATTAGGAAATTATATGATCCCAATGGTATTGTGTTTAAATCTGAAATTATATCCAACTCATTAATATTTATTTGGCATTCTTTTATAATTTAGTTCTTCTCCTTTTAGCTCCTATAGCTAACTAAACTAACAAAGTCCTACCATGCTTGGTTTTCTTGAAGATAAATATCAATAGCTTCTGAATCAATTAAAATGGAAATGGGTTGGTTGTTTAACTTACCTTCCACTTCAATCATATCCAACTAATCCTCAACCTACTTATTGTCCAATGTTGCATAGATCCTAAGCATGCTTCTACCCATATCCTCCATTGCATCAACTCCTTGAAGTGATGTACAATCCTCATTTTTTCCTTCTTTGTGAGGGTAATCCCTATAAATGTACTATCCTCCGAAACCCCAACACTTAATTCGCTGAAATCTTGGGCTCTTACTAAATAAATCAACCATCTTTGGTTCACTATGGATCGACTGATTTTGTTGATTTTCTTGAGCATTGTTCTTGAAAATTTGGGATTTGAAGCTGTTATGCAACCACCTCACAAAATAGAAGAAAAAGATAGATCAATGACTTCAAAAGTAGCCTCTTCGAGGGGGAAACGTCCTTTACATTACACAAATTAAAAATTCTTGGATGATGAGACCTCATTTCTATATATAGGAGTCTAAGGGGTCACAATATAATCAAAGCCGACATAACAATAATAATGTAAACGCACAACAATAACAATAGTGGGCTTCTATGGGGCACAATAATAATAATATGGGGACAACATGGGCATAACAATAACAATAAGGGGCTACAATGAAATAATAATAAGGGAATACACTAGTATTATAGGGACCTAACATGTCCCTCTCCTTCAAAAAAGTGTTGTCGTCAACGCTTGAATAGTTATGGATGCTTTAGTATAAAATTTTCATCCTCCCATGTGGAATCTTTAGCGGGTAAGTTCTTCCACTTGAAAAGATACTCTGAAATTGATCGATTTCCTAGCTTTTGAGTTCTTGTTTATATGATTGCTTCAGGTTCCAATATGATTTTTCATTCCTCATCAAGTTCTATCAATATTGTTTGAACTAGGAGCTTGTCACCTATAACCTTCTTTAAGCATGAAACGTGGAAAACTGGGTATACTTGGGAAGATGCATGAAGTTCCAATTTGTATGCCATAGTACCATTTTTTGGCAACACCTTCTATGGACCATAATACTTTGAGGACATTTTATTATCCTTGTTAGCTTGCTTGAGGGACATTTGTTTGTATGGTTATAGTCATAGAAATACCTAGTCACCTACATCAAAACTTATTTTGTTGCAATGTTGATATGCCTATTGTTTCATTCCATTCTGCACCAAAGTGAGGGTATCCTTTATGAGTTGGAGAAGTTTTTGTTGATGCTCAATGTGATCTTCCTCTTCTTGAACCTTATAATTTTCTCTTAAATATGATGTGATGGATGGTGGATGATGTCCATAAAGTACCATAAATGGGGTCATTTTTGCTACAGTATGGAATGAAGTGTTATAACACCATTTAGCCATAGGCAACCATTTTACCCATTGTGTTTGTTTATCAGATACAAAACAACAAAGATATCCTTCTAAACATTTGTTAACCATCTCAGTTTTCCCATTAGATCGAGGATGATAAGATGATCTATGAGCTAACTAAGTACCCAGACAAGAAAATAATTATGTCCAAAATTTTCCAGTGAAAATAGGATCTCTGTCACCTACAATAATCTTTGGGTTTCCATGTAGCTTTTGAATTGTTTCCATAGATGTAGTAGAAATTGTACTAGCTTTAAATGGATGAGATAATGCACAAAATTGTGCATACTTGGTAAGTCTATCAACTACCACCATGATGACACTCTTTCCTTCGGACTTGGGTAAACCTGTGATAAAATCTATTGAAACCTCCTCCTAATGTTGACTTGGAATGGATAAAGGTTGTAATAGACCAAGGGTCTTAATTGTCTCAACTTTATTTTTTTGGTAAACCAAACATTCCACCACAAACTTTTGAATATCAGATTTAAGGTCATCCTAAAAAAATTCCTTCTTAACCCTATGGTAAGTTTTTAAAAATCCTGAATGCCCACCTAAGGGAGAGGTGTGCAATTCAAGAAGAATCTTTTGTTTGAGTTGGGATTCTCACAAAGGTATAAGTGATCTTTGTACCATAACGAATCATTTTTCCAGATAAATGTATCAGATGTACTGGGATCTTGCTGTAACTTTTGAATGAGTGCCCACACTTCTTCATCATTCTTCCATTCATCCCTTGATTCCTTTATCCAATCTGGTTGGATAATAGAAATGGCACAAAGCAATGTTTCCACATCCTCATCCTTTCTTGAGAGTGCATATGTAACAACATTTTTCTTCCCTTTTTTGAAGATGATTTCAAATTCATAACCCAACATCTTTGTGACCCATATTCATTGCTCTTATGAAGATAATCTTTGTTCTAAAAAGTATTTAAGACTATCATGTACTATATTTACCTTGAAGTGTCTTCCCATTAGGTAAGGTCGCCATTTCTTAAGTGCATGTAGCATTTCCAAAATTTCCTTCTCATAAATAGCTTTGTGTAAATACTTTCCTTTGATTTGACAACTTTTGAAAGCAATGGGTCTTTCTTCTTGCATTAAAACAACACCAATTCCATTTCCTAAGGCATCACATTCCACAATAAAGGTTTTTGTAAAGTCTAGCATAGCTTAGAGTGGTGCTTGGCACATTTAAGATGTTCTGTTACGGTCCAACCCTAACCCCCTTATTTATGTAATAAGGTCAAGTCATAGTTATAGTTAGTTAAAGAGTCAATAAATCCCATATTAATAATTGTAAGTGGTTGACCCACATTTAAAGAAATGGACCACAGTTAATTGCAAATGGGCCATGGTATTAGATAGATGGTATTAAGAGAACCATGGTACTGACCCATGGTATTGCATGTATGAATCCTATATAAAGGATAGAGACTCCCCATTGAGGAGCGTCATGTCTTATTTTGTAATCGAGCTCTGTTGTATTGGAGGTTGCCCCCTCAAAGAGGAAAATGAGCATTTCTTTCATCTCTAAATAATAAAATACAACATGTAGTTATTTCTCATTTTTTTCTGTGTTATGGGTTGTGTTTCTTTGTATATTTGGTATTCTGGCATCTTCTTGTACGTCAAGAGCATAACAAGTGGTATCAGAGCACTTTCCAAGGCTGGTGGTGTCTCCATTTTTAGCAGAATATTTTTTTGGCTAGAGACGTGTTTTGGTGTCTTTAAACCATGGGATTTGTCGTTGAGCGCATAAACATGTGGATTTGGGGAGGCATCCACGCAGGAAATACAAGATGTGTTCACGCTTGTTGGACTCCCTTGTAACCCCTATGGGTACCCCTTCAAGTAGTAGTGCATTAGATAGAACCGCACATGAACTGTCTTCCACGTACCCTCTGGGCATATCGGAAGCCCCCTAGGCTCACCTAAAACCTTGCTATAGATAAACTATCGGTTGTCTTGCTTCTACAGTACACTGATAACAATACTTTGGGAGATTACTCATGCATATGATAGGGTAGTCAGGTAATAAAGCTATGAGTAAGGTTGATCCTCCTTAGTTAGTGCCCTGAAAGATTGGGCCGAGTGCTACTATTGGACCCTTATGTATATTGCAATCTGTAGCACCTGACACTCCTTGAGACCATAGTTCCCTTGTCTCTCTAGAGATCGCCCATTATCTTCTTTTCTAGATCAGATCTAGCATTTGAGGTTTTGTCACCGCCACAACAATCAAATCCACCAATTCAGGGTCTATCGCCATAGTACCATTCAGATCTAGTAGTTGGGGTTTTGTCGCCACCGTAGTTCAACTCACATTTAGTAGTTGAGGGTTTCATAGACAGATTTGACCATTTGTGTAGGGAGGCTTGTGGCTCCTATACCCTAGGGCAATTCTCGCAGGGCGTTGGGCAGGATTAAATTTTCTGAAAATTGGCCACTACAGTATTGATAAGCAGGGACGCTTATAAGATACTTATCCCATAAGAATCAGGACGATGAGTTGAGTGAGGTGGTACCATTCACTTGCCAGCTTCAATTTTCGGGTGGTCCCAAATTTTTTCAAAGTGACAACAAGTGACCTAGATCTATGTATGGTAGAAACCAGAGCTCAAGCCATGGCCAATGAGAACATCGAGACCATTGAAAAACATTTGGCTTCTTTAATGGAGCAGATAAAGACATTAATAGACACAGTCATAAAGGGGAAGTCGATGTTACAATCGGAGGCATATGGTTTTAATGAATACCTTGAAGGAGAATCTAGCCATAATATCCACTTCCATGGAAATCACCAACATTCCCACCCTCGACCACCCAAGCTGGACATGTACAAATTTGATGGCTCTAATATGGCAATATGGGTAGCATAAATGGACCAATATTTCACTATGAATAACATCATAGATGATGACATTAAACTACATGTGGGAGGCCTTTACTTGGACCAAGAAAGATGGAAATGGTGACAGTGGCATTATAAATGCTATCCAAGGAAAATTACTTGGCAGTTGTTCGCAAAATCCATTTGTGACCTCTTTGACCATGAATCTAATTTTTTGGGTTGTCTTACTAAGCCCAAATAGATAGGCACGGTAAATGACTATATTACAGCCTTTGAGACATTAGCCTTTCACATAGCAGGTCTGGGAGATGAATTCTACTTGGAATGTTTTATAAGTGGTCTCAAAGAAGCCATCCAAGCCCACATCCGAATGCACCACCCATCCACATGGATGGAAGCTTGCACAAAGGTTATCAAAGTGGAATGTGATTTAGCGGCCCAGTTGCCTCGTTAAAATTTCATAGCCAAGGGACACTCCACCCAGGCTCATGGCACTACCCAAACACTTAAGGTTCAAAAGATGTCCCCTGCAAAAATGGCTGAAAGGCGAAAGCAAGGATTGTGTTACTACTGTGATGACAAATACTCCCCGAGGCATAAATGCAAGGAACCCAAATTATTTCAAATTAATTCTACTAATCACAATTCATCTGAGGAAGCCCCACCCTTTGAGGGATCAAAGGATGAAGATGAGGACAACCAACAGGAAAATGAGCTCCCAACTATGCTAGAAGAACTAGTTATCTCGCTCCATGCTTTGGTAGGCATTTCTTCTCCCCAAACTCTCAAAATCAAAGGTTTTATTAAACATCACCCTATAGTAGTATTGATTGATAGTGGTAGCATGCATAACTTTATTCATCAGTGAGTCGCCAAAGCTGTTCATTGTTTTTTCAGAGCAGTCTCTAATTTCCAAGTCCAGATTGTCGGTGGGGGGATAATGAAATGTGAAGGCCACTATGAAAATATCAAAATTCAGATGGGAGATTACCACCTAAAGACCCACATGTTTTCCATCAACATGGGTGGTTGTGACATTCTCTTGGGTGCTGAATGGCTCCACACACTAGGCCCAATCACAATGGATTTCCAGGAGTTATATATGAGCTTTAAGCAGAATGACCACATGCATACCCTCTGCGGACTCCAAGCAAGTACTCCTTCTATCATCAACTTGCATCAAATGGAAAAGTTGTTAAAAAAGGGCCATCATGGAGTTATCACCCAATTTAATGCCATCCAGGCCATCGAGCCCACTACTCTTCATATTCATCCTGAGATGCAACAGGTCTTAAACAACGACTCACAGGTCTTTGAAAAACCTAGCGAGCTTCCACCCTCTAGAGGGGAACATGATCATAGCATCACTTTGGTCCTAGGGGCACAACCACCAAATTTTTGCCCATATAGATACCCTTTCACCCAAAAGAATGAAATTAAAAAAATCATCAAGGAACTCCTAGATGCCAGTGTCATTCGTCCTAGCACCAGTCCTTATTCATCACCTGTGGTCATGGTGCTCAAGAAAGATGGGGAATGGTGTGTGTTTCCAGACTGTAGGGCCCTCAACAAGCTCATGGTCAAAGATAAATTCCCTATCCTAGTTGTTGATGATTTGTTGGATGAACTAAATGGTGCTTAATTCTTTACTAAGCTATATCTTTGCTCGGCCTATCACCAAATACGCATGAAAGAAGTAGACATTCCCAAAATTGCTTTTTGAACTCATGAAGGCTGTTATGAATTCTTGGTCATACAATTTGGTCTCTGTAATGCCCCATCCACTTTTCAAAGCCTCATGAATCACCAGCTCAAACCATATCTCAGAAAATTTGTCCTCATTTTCTTTGATGACATTCTCATCTACAACCTCACTTGGGAAAAACATCTTCAGCATGTAGACTTGCTCTTGCAACTGCTCCGGAAGCATAAATTATTTGTCAAATTGTCCAAGTGCTCTTTTGGCATGGAAGAAGTTGATTATTTGGGCCACATTGTGGGGCATGAAGGTGTCGGGGTGGATCCCAAAAAGATCCAGGCAATGCAGATTTGCCCCAACCAAAGACATTGAAGAGTTTGAGAGGATGCTTAGGTCTCACTAGCTACTATCTCAAATTCGCTTGCAATTATGGTCACATTGCTAGACCCCTCAATCACCTTCTTAGGAAAAATTCATTCCTCTGGACTAATGAAGCACAACATGTGTTTATGGCTCTCAAACAGGCCATGTGTTCCACTCCCGTATCGGCACTACCCGTCTTCACCAAATATTTTGTGAATGAATGTGATGCGTCTAGTAAAGGTATTGGGGTTGTCTTAATGCAGGAAGGTCGTCCCTTGGCTTTCACCAGCCAACAACTAAGTGAGAAACATCTGGGACAATCTACCTATGAGAAGGAGATGATGGCCATCTTACATGCAGTGGATACCTGGCGACAATACTTATTGGGGAGGTGTTTCCAAATCCGCACAAACCATTAAAACCTCAAATATTTTTTGGAGCAACGGTTATCCTTGCCACAGAAAAATAAATGGCTAGCCAAAATGCTGGGATATGATTATGAGATAATTCACAAGAAATGGCGCAAAAATGTCGTAGTAGGTGCTTTATCATGCCAATTAGAAGAGGACAGCACCCTACTAGCAATCTCTCTTCCCATTCAAAATTGGATTGAAGAAACCCGCAAGGAATGGTTTTCACATCCTTCACTCTCCCAACTGATTAATAACTTGCGAGCATATCCTAATTCTACAGTGGGCTACTCTTGGAAGGATGAGATTCTTTACTACAAGCACAAAGTAGTGATGTCATTGACATCCACCCTAAAAACGTGCATTTTGACAGAGTTGCACTCATCTCCCACTGCAGGCCATGTAGGCTTTCAGAAGAATTATGCTCACACTCGTCGTCCCTTCTTTTGGATAGGAATGAAAACTGACATTCTTACTTTGTAGATAAATGTGATGTGTGTCAATGCCACAAAGGCAAAACAGTCAAGTCCCCAGGCACTTTAAAACCATTTCCCATCCCTGTCTCAATCTGGACAGATGTTTCTATGGATTTCATTACTGATCTTCCGAAGTCAGGAAACAAGTCAATTATCATGGTGGTTGTGGACAGAACTTCTGAGTATGCTCATTTTTGCACCCTACCCCACCCATTTACCCCCACTTTGGTGGCTCAATCTTTCATGGACAAGATCTTCAAACTGCATGGCATGCCCACTTCCATTGTGTCTGATCATGACCTGATCTTCACCAGTAACTTTTGGCAGGAACTTTTCAAGCTACAAGGCACCCAACTCCAACTAAGTACTTCCTATCATCCCCAAACTTATGGTCAAACTAAAGAAGTCAACAGATGTCTGGAGACCTACCTCAGGTGCTTCACTTCAGAAAAGCAACATCAATGGGTATAGTGGTTACCTCTAGCTGAATGGTGGTATAATACTAACTATCATGTCGCCACCAAGATGACTCCATATGAAGGATTTTATGGTCAACTCCCCTCTTCACCTACTTCTTATATCCCTAGATGCTTTAAGGTGCAAGCAACGGATCAACTCCTACAAAACCGTGCAACCATGCTAGCCAGTCTCAAAGATAATATCCATCAAGCTCAAAATCACATGAAGCAATAGGCAAACCAACATCGTTCAAAGTGCATATTTCAAGAATGGGATCAGGTATTCTTGAGGCTGCAACCATATAAGAAAACATCACTGAAAGACAAAGGGCATCAAAAATTATCTCCAAAATTCTACGAACCTTGACAAACACTTTAGCACATTGGAGAAGTAGCCTACAAGCTAGCCTTTCCACCCACCGCAAAAATCCATCCCGTATTCCATGTATCATGCCTCAAGAAAGTGGTGGGGAACAATTGTAGAATTCAAACCAATCTACCTGAATTGGATGAAGAAGGTTCAATCTAGCTCCAACCTAAACAGGTCCTCAACATGTGAGAACAACATTTGCACAGCCGCATGATCAAGGAAGTCCTCATCAAGTGGAAACACACCTCTCTAGAAGATGCGACCTAGGAACCAACCACTATTCTTCAACAGTTTTCGTAGCTTCAACCTTGAGGACAAGGTTGTTTTTATGGGAGAGGGCGTGTTAGGGTCCAAACCTAATCCCCTTATTTATGTTACAGGGTTGAGTCATAGTTATAGTTAGTTAAAGAGTCAATAAAGCCCATATTAATAATTTTAAGTGGTTGACCCACATTTAAAGAAAGGGACCGCAATTAGTTGCAAATGGACCATGGTATTAGATAGATGGTATTAAGAGAACCATGGTACTAGACCATGGTATTGCATGTATGAATCCTATATAAAGGATAGAGATTCCCCATTGAGGAGCATGGTGTCTTATTTTGTATTTGAGCCCTGCTCTATTGGAGGTTGCCCCCTTGAAGAGGCAAGTGAACATTTCTTTCATCTCTGAATAATAAAATACATGTTGTTATTTCTCATTTTGTTCTGTGTTCTGGGTTGTGTTTTGTTTGTATATTTGGTATTCTGGTATCTTCTCGTAGGTCAAGAGCATAACATGTTCAAAGGCCTTCATTGCTTCTGGAGTCCAAGAAAATGCATCTTTCTTCAATAATGTTGTTAGAGATGTTGTTATTCTCCCATAATTCTTAACAAACATGCGATAATACCCTGTCAACCCAAGAAATCCTCGCATATGCTTTAAGGATGTGGGTATTTTTCATTCCATAATGGATTTAATTTTTCTAGGGTCTACCTTAACACCTTCATGATATACAACATGACCCAAATATTCCACCTCTTGTACTCCAAAGAAACATTTGGAGGTTTTTTCATATAATTGTTTCTCCTCCAATGGTTTGAGCACTCTGTCAACATGTTGAACATGATCCTTCGAATACTTGTTGTAGATTAGTATACCATCAAAAAATACTAACACAAATTTTCTAAGGAAGGGTTTGAAAATAGAATTCATCAAACCTTGAAATGTAGAAGGTGCATTGGTAAGGCCAAAAGGCATGACCAAAAATTCATAATGACCCTCATGAGTTCTAAATGTTTTTTCAGAATGTCTTCAGTCTTCATTCTGATTTGATGATATCTTGAATGAAGGTCAAACTTGGTGAAATAAATTGCTCCATGCAATTCATCCAATAATTCATCAATGACATGAATGGTAAATTTATCTTTAATAGTGAGCCTATTGAGCTCCCTCTAATCCAGGCACATGTGCCATGATCCATCCTTCTTGTGCACCAATACTACTAGAGTAGAGAAAGAACTTTGACTAGGTGGAATTATACCAGCCTCTTGCATTTCTACAACCATACATTCAATTTCACTCTTTTGGGCATAGGGATATTTGTAAGGCCTTATGTTTGGAGGAACACTTCCTGGAATCAAATCAATAACATGATCATGATCATGAATAGGTGGGAGGCCTTTGAGAGTCTCAAATACCTTGGAATGATTGTCCAAGACTTTTTGGAGATCTAGAGAAATAGATGATTTTAGTGTGGGAACCTCTAGTGAACATAATTGTGCAATTACGCCTTGTTTTTATTTATTTAGAAGTTTTTATATGTTGTTAGCGCTGATTATCTTTCCCATTTTCCCTGCGATACCCCTTAATTCAACTTTCTTTCCTTCTGGAAAAAAATTAAAAATAAAAATAAATAAATAATAAATAAAAAATAATAAATAAATAAAAATTAAAAATTAAAAATTAAAAAATTCTTGAAAATTAAAAGCTATTGTATCCAAAGATTGTAGCCATTGGACTCCCAGTACAACATCAACACCATCCATTGGAATGCAAAACATTGGACTACTCAGCACATATTCTCCCATGGATAGCTTGATATTATGACACTTTCCAGAGTAATTTATGATTCCTCCATTTGCAACCACCACTTGACACTCTAGTGCTAAATATAGGAACCAATTCAATTCCTTGGCTATCTAACAATGAATAAAATTATGAGTACTTCCTAAATCAATCAACACTATTACCTTTTTCTTCTTGATATGTTCTTCTATTTTGATAGTTTGGGGAGTGGTAATTATGGCCAATGCATTACAAGATATGATCTGATTCATTTCTTATTTATCTAGGGTTTGTTCCTGGTGTGTATTCTCTTCTTTTGATGTTTCTTGTTCATTTTCTTCCTCCTCTTCACAATCTATGTAAAATAATTTCTTCTTAGCACACTTGTGAGCTTTAGTGTAATTGCTATCACAACTGTAACAAATCCCTTTTTCTCTTTTTTCTTCCAATTTTTGTGGTGTCAACCTTGTAGGTTGTGGAAGGCTAGGAGCAACAACACTTCCATCTTTATAGTTGTGAGTGGTAGGCTTCCTTTTTTCCATAATTTTTCTTTTAATTTTTCTTGCCAACTTGAATGCCTTCTCCAATGAATCAAGTTCCCAAAGATGAACCTCATGTTGGATGGTATCCTTTAAATTCCCTATGAACAAATCAATCATATGCTCCTCTGGAATATCTCTTACCCTTATATTCAATTTTTGTAAGTCCTCAATGTGCTCCACCATTGAACCCTTTTGTTTGAGATTTATCAATTAGCTAAAAAAAGTGTTGCTTTTTGTATCCTCATAATGTGCTATGATTTCTTCTGTAAAAATTTCCCAAATGACAATTTGTTTATGAGATCAAAACCATCAATACCATACAAACTGATTGGGTTCCAAATATAAAGTTGCAATGCATACCTTTTGTGTATTTTGCACATTATGGAGATCGAAATATTGCTCCATATGTAGTATCCATGTTAGGTGATCCTTGCCATCAAAATTCCTCATATCTAGCTTTGGAACATGGTGGGTCTTCAATCCAACATTAGATTCTATGAAATAAGGAGTAATATTTCTTTTGTTCTCACAATGAGTTTCCTTTACTACCCTTTCACCATTAGTAAGCCTTTCTTGTAGCAACTTTGTCAAATCTATCTTCAAATTTTTCAAGTTTCCTTTAATTTTTTCTTCTATACCATCCATATTAGCTTCCATGACATCCATATTAACTTCCATTCCATTCTTTAAACTATCCATATTAACTTTAGTTACTTTTTGTGAGAGTGAAATTTGTTGCACTTGTTCTCATAATTTTGATATATCATGTTGCATTTCTTCCTCTTCTTCATGTGTCATTGTAGAGATTTTAGGTTGCTTAATAGGTGTTTCCATTTTATTTCTTTGGGTCATAAATGAATGATAGTTATGCTTCACAATTCCCTTTGAATCACTTCAAACTAATTTCTTAAACAAAACTTATGCAATTTAAAAACAAAAAAACAAAACAAAAACTACACACCTTTTTTTTGTTTTTTTTTTTTTCAAATTTGTATGAGCTCGATATTCAAACAACTTTAACTCTATCATTTTGGAGCTACAAGTTATAAAATTTTGTGTCCTATTTCCAACCCCACAAGTTTTATTTCCATTGGATTCTCCAAGAAAGAGTTATGCCCAATCTCCCGCGGTGACCTAATTATAGACTAGTTCAATAGAGCAAACTTGTATGACATGCCACGTGTCATTGTTTCAAATTTTGGATCTGAAAATGATACCCAACAAACTACCATCCATCCTCTTTAGGGCGCTTTTTACACAATTTGAATCTAAGGCACAGAGAGAAAGTTATGACAATTTTCCCAAGATGAACTATTTGAGATCGAATTCGAGAGCCTGCAAAAACCCTAACTCCCTCAGTTCATATCTCCAAAAATGTAGCGAGACGAGATCTAAAATTTGGTCAAGAGGTTCATAAATATTTTGGATCAACTAGTTAATTTCATCTTCTAAAGCTTTGCATAAAAAATGTTATAGCGAAAATTCCACAATGACCTGTTTGAAGCAACGAAACCTTAGAATCCAATCTTTGATACCAATTGTTATGCAACCAGCTCATAAAATAGAAGAAAGAAACAGATCAATGACATCAAAAGTAGCCTCTTCGAGGGGGAAACTTCCTTTACATTAGACAAATGAAAAATACTTGGATGATACAAATGATAAGACCTCCTTTCTATATATAGGAGTCTAATGGGGTCACAATATAATCAGAGCTAACATAACAATAATAATGTAAAGGCACAACAATAACAATAAGGGGCTACAATGACAATAATAATAAGGGAATACACTAGTATTATGGGGACCTAACAAAAACCCTTCTTACTTTGCTCCATCTTGGTTCTTTTTTTGTCATACCAAGTATTTTAGAAGGCTAGTTTATTTTTTCCATACACATCGAGGTAATCTGCCTTCCTCCTAGATTTATCTCAATTCTTTGGTTTGTCAAAATTTAATTTCATCACCATAAAATGGTGGCAAACCACTCGCAAATCTATGTATATTTAGCTTTTCATCCCTTATAAAACCGACATACCTCAAAAATTCAATGAATTTTTTACCATACTCTTCCATTGTAATGTTATAGGCTTGAGCTCAAAGAACTCCTACATTTTTATTTCATATTAATGCTAAAATAGTATTCCCTTTGGAAGTAATTTTTTAATTTCCTCCTTTTCATCCAAACGTTTCACTTCTTTGAACATCTCCCACCACAATTTACTTTTCCCTTCAAGTGATAGGTTTCAATTCATGCCTCTTTTAAATTAGATGAGTAATCATGTAGCTAAAGGTTATTTCTCATTTCTAACATCCAAGCTTAAACCTCCTCTCCTTTCTTGTGCTCGCCATTATATGTGGGAGGTTTGATCTTCCTAAGATCTCCTCGCAAACTATCCAAATGAAGTATCGCTCTCAGTTGCCTCATTGGTGATATGCTTGCTACTTCTTGATTCTAAGGAAACATTGCCTCTCTTAGTTGATTTCCTTGATGCATGATGATTGTTCCCAACATAATTCCTAGAATACCTTGAATCTCTAACATATTTCCTCCTAAATCAGGAGTCATGTTCCTTTACCTTCCCAAAATCGAATATCTCTTCCATTCTCATCTGTCACTAGTACACAATGGCTAATTAGTTACTAAAAAAATGACTAAAATTTACATATAAATGACCATTTTTCGATTGGTGAACAATAGTAGCTAATTTACAGTATCTTATAACGCAACCAAATTTAGTCTTTTTTTGTGGTCATTAATTGGTTGTCTCAATTTTTTTGTCTGCAGTATATTAGTCATAAATTTGGTCATTAATTTAGTCATTAATTGCCACAATTAATGACCAAATATACAACAAAATATATTACTATATGATCACCTAAGAAAACCAATTAATGACCAAAGAAATATGGCCAAAACTTTGGTCGTGTTATTAGATAATATAAATTAGTTACTAATAGTCATATATATGCAAACTTTAGCTATTGTTTGAAACCAATTAATGACTAAAGAAATATGACTAAATTTTGGTTGTGTTATAAGATATTGTAAATTAGCTACTAATAGTCGTATATATGCAAAATTAGTCATCATTTGTAATCACAAATTTATCATTTCCATTAGTCATTTATCTTTTTTTGGTAGTTTCATAGTCGTTATATAAATGACTAATTTAGTAGTTTATATTCACTTCATTTACTTTCATTAATAATCATTATAAACAACTAATTTAGTCATATATTCATTTTATTTATGTTCATCATTAATCAATATAAACTACTAATTTATTAGTTTTAGATTGATTTTATGTGTTCATTATTAATCAACATAAATTAACTAGTATGGTTTTGTGACTAAATTTAAAAAAAAAAATGTCATACAATGTGCATGTCCATCTAATATGAAAACTCAAAGTTACATATGTTAATTACAATACGAAATAATATCAAGTACAACTATAAATAATTTCAACCACATTAATTGTATTATATAAAATGTCAAGTATTACGATCTGAGTTTCTAACTTAATATTGATTGGACTACAATTTACACATGAAATATTGTTTCATCGTTTCAAAAAGTTATCATTATGTTGCCAAGGCATTGCAGTGAATCACCAACTCTGAAGACTTGACCATCAGTCTCTATGTGTATGCCTTATGCAGGATATTTTCTCTATGGGTATACAAGTTATCTTCTCTCTCTCTTTTTGCATTTGTCACTCTAGTGTTTTTTTCTCCTCTTTCTTCAATTCTTTCTTATTACCATCAATACTGAGTTCATTTTTTTTAAATGAAAGAAGATACAATGCATAGCATAAAACATGAAAGACGATGAACACTAGAATATAAAATAAAGTAGACTATAAAATAATTATACAACATATACCTCAACATCAACAATGTCAATGTCATTTTTCCCCATAAAAGCAAGAAACTCGAACAAGTTCTCTTCAATTGGGCGATAGCGACCCTTATGTGGCCAGATAACATATATAAAAAAAGAAAATAAAATGTCACCATAGAAAAAACACCTTAGTAAACTTAGTATTCAACCTTTAGGGAAATCTTAAGCACAATCATGCCAACTAATTAGTTACATGCTAAAATCACAAGTTGTATTTTACTTACACAATGTGGGAGTGAAAACACAACTCCTATAAAATGCCAAACCTAAGTCTAGAATAAAATGAAATGAAGTAAAAAGGATACAATAATAGGATAGCCTCATATACATGTATATAACTGGATTATGTAGAAGGATAAGTGAATAAGTTCATGGCTGGAGGTTGATGATGTCAAGAATTCTTAAGTATGATGAGCATTTCTTCAGATAAGAACTACTATATGGGTCCATTATCATATATGAATAATCCAACTAGTCCATATAAATTTATTAATGTTTTTCTTATATTTATTGATCACTACAGTATAAGTAGATAAATTGCAAAGACAATGCCCTTCCCCTAGTGTTTTTGACCTGTGGTACAATATATTAGTTGTGATTTGGAGAAAACTTCCAACATTGAAAATATCTAGCAATCACCAAAGGTAATCTCCAAAATTGGCATAGAAAATATGTAGCAATAACGACTAGTAATCCTCCAAATAGGATCATTTTGGAACCTAAATTTCATATTCCAGTTGCTATATGATTCTTGAATGAAAAATCCACACTGAATTTCAACACCAAGCATCCAATTTGAGGGAAAAACTATGGCCATCCTAGTGTATTTTGGAGGCTAGATAATTCAATCCCTTGAACTAATACCTCTATATTGATTTTAAAAATCAATCACTCAACTCAAAACATTAGTGATCATTATAATAAAAAGATAAAATAAGAGTAATTTTGATCTATTTTGCAAATTTACATGAAAAGCACCAGTATTTTTCCCATATTTATTAGACTTGTAATTTCCAAGATATCAAACAATAATTGATATTTTACAACAAATACTTGATTCAATAAAAATAAGGATTTAACATATTACAACAATACCACCAATGTTTGACCCTCAATTAGTTCAAAATAGTTAGCACAAAAATTTTAGGAAAGAGAAACATGTAGAAATAACAAATCCATTAAGTAATAATCAATCAAAAAAGGATAATATTTGTTGGCATTATGATGAATGTGTTGTACTTGATGGCAACCCACTTGTAGCATAACAACTCACTTGTACATGGTAACTAGATGAATCTATAGAAGAGATATTAGATGTGACAAAATGCATGACAGTAGTATTTATAGATGTGATGTAATGCAGGGCAGCTTCAAGGAATCAGTTTAGAAGGCAACTCTCTCAGATGAAAGATCACAGTATAGCAGGTAAACAACAAGAATGAAGAAAGAAAGGTATACACAGGTTCACTATATACCAAGCCACGTATACACGCGGGTACACTATAAGAAAGGCGCATATATCATACACATGCACTTTCACAGAAGGAAAGGTGCATACATGTTGGAAAACTAAGTTTTGGTCCATGATATTTGGACCATGGTATTTTCGTATTGGTCCATGGTATTTGGTCCGAGGTATTGACCCCAAGTATTGGGTCCAAGGTATTGATCTTACGTGGTTTTGGACCATGGTATTGAGAAAGGCCTAAGACTATAAAAGGAGGAGAAGATCATTAGGTCAAGATGAAAGTCTCAAATATCTCATGTAGTGTGAGATCCAGTATGCAGGTTATGGGTTTATGATGCTTTGCTTGTTCTGAGCCAAGGAGGAATCTCAGCAGTTGATGGAGGACAAGATCTAATGATGGATCGAGATCTTATGGCTTGGAATGAATTATCTCTATATGGTTTGATCATGCTTATTATAGATCTATATATTGATGCATGTGATGTTCTATGAATATTATGATCTAGGTATAACTAAGTCTAGAATAGCTGCAACATTATGAATGAATATTTACAGATGTATACGCTAGTTGACTTTGATAAAATCACGTATACACACAGGTTAGACACATATAAGTAGCGTATACCATATGAACCATGATGTTTGAAGTTATAAGTGGTCCTAGTTGTTGATGCAAAGTTCTGAGTTCTGGTGACAGTTTACTGGCGATAGTATTATGCATATTCAGATTGGTTGATTGTGATTAGCTTCAATATTGATGGATTAGATCGAATAATGGATCAGGATCATAATGACTTATCTTTATGTGATATTATGGACTATATCTGGTTGCTAACACATGTATTATCCTTTTGTATGTAATGATCTGGGTATTTCTGAAGTCGGGAAGTGCAATGAAGTTATAAGTATTTGATGACATATACGCTGGTTCATTTTGGTGAATTTACGTATACACGCCGGTTCGGCTCTTCCAAGTAGTGTATGCACTCTAATGCATGATTTTTGATGATACAGTTGGCTCTGAATATTGTTGCGGAGTTCTGGTTTATGCTCTGTGTTCTGGTGACTATGTTTTGATGACAGGGTTTCAATGATTAAGTTGTTGGGGGATTCAGAGATTAATGATTAAGTATTCAATGAATGGATAATGAAATAGTTGTATTACAGTGGTGATTTATTTTATGCTTCAATGTCATTGATGGATCCAGTATGAAAATTGGATGAAGCGTGGCCTTTAAATTATGGTGTTGTGTTCCAAGAGTATCCAATCTGAAAAATTTATGAAACTTGGTCCCTGGAAGAAAAGAGAAGGTTGTAGCCTTCTATAGGTCGGCACCTACGTACTAGTAAATATATCGGCTAGTATAAGAGCTAAGGCATTGTAGCTCCCTTCCAGTAGAAGCTTCAAAACAAAATAAGGTTGTAGCCTTCTGCAGGTAGAAGTCTGCATACTAGTATGAGTCTGCACCAGTACATTGTTGTAAACAGATTCTCTTATTATTAAAAGAAGACAGAGACGAAATCAGCAGGTGGTTTTTACCCACATTGGGTTTCCACCTTACATCTTGGTGTTCATGTGTGATGCTTATGTGTTATGGTTCTTTTTTTTATTAAATACACATGGTTACTGTTTAATGTTTGATAAAAGTATTGATACTTGGATTAAAAATCAACATATGATGAATTAACAGAATCATTAGTTTGTTGGATATATGCTTGTTTCCTTAATCATAGTTGCGTACACACGTGGGTTGCCTTCATTGAAGTAGCGTACACCTCATAAAATCAATGTCAGAAGCTACAGGATGAAGTGACATCATTAAGAAATGAAGTAAATTAAAGCAGCACAACAATCAAGAAACTCAGAGATAGATCCAGTTACTATGAAAGTCTTGAAGCTAAGATCCTCTCGCTAAAAGAAGATCTTGAAGAATCAAATAAGCAAAATAAATAACTACTCCAAGCTCTTGAAAAATAAGAAAAAAAAGTTCTTGAATTAAGACATCAGTTGGAAGAAGGAAGAAAAGATGAAGGAATCATGAAGAAGCAGTATCTTGAAAAGGAACAGCAACATCAAGTTGAGGTAAATATTCTAAAAGATAAATTAGAAGAAAATGATAAGTTCTTATGATTTCAAGATAGTACTAAGATATTGGTTGATATTCTTAGTAGTCAAAGGTCTTCTACTATCAAAACTGATCTTGGTTTTCATGAATCTGATGAAGGTAAATCTAGTTCACAAAGTAAGACAAGGAACTCTAATGCAAAATTTGAAATTCTCAACAAGGAAATGAGAGGTCAATCCCATCATCAAGCAAGGGAAGAAATTATTCAAAGAAAATATTTTACTCCTAACTATGGGAGTGATAGTCGGTTATTTCCTCAAATGAATAATGTTGAATTTTATGTATGTCATAATTTTGGACATGTTGCAGCTAGATGCAGAAGAAGAATGGTTCAAGACCATCACACAGAAAAATCATCACATTCCAACTACTTTAAGGGATATTGTTTTTCTTGCAATATGTTTGGTCACAAAGGCATTGATTGCTATAGAAGGAATATGAAACATATGAGATGTTATGCATGCAAAAATCTTGGACATATAGCAAAGGAATTCAAGAACAAAGTATGGGCACCATACCAAAAGGAAAAAACATCATCACACTTGAAGAAATGGAAGAAGAAGGAAGTACAATCAGAAAGATGTGGCACAGCACAATGTACAGACATGACAGATTTAGAGGGAGCTGAAAGTGTGAAACTTCAGTGTTCTAAATCTCATACACAAGTTTCATGAATATAAGTCACGTATATACGCGAGTTAGACACTGCACAGTCGTGTATATGTTAATTTGAAGAAAAGCAATGGGACAAACTCAAGAAAAAGGGTCTGATATGGTTCAGTCAATTATTTACTCTGTTTGATGACGGTTACAATCTACTGTAATGTGTGGAAATATATTGATACTCATAAGATGTTTTTTTTTATCCTCACAAGTTAACTTGATATATATTTGATTGATGAAGGTGCATTGATAATTCTTGCTGATATATGCATGATCAGATCTGATAGTGAACAAATGGAATAGGTTCAAGGGAAGAATATGTTATGCTTCTAATAAAGCATTGTTGGCATTATGCTTATAAGTCTTTAGTACCTAATCAATGATGATGATGCTTATATGGCTAAATGATACATCTTGCCATGATATGGTTATGAGTTGCCCATGACAAAATCTCATATGATTCTTGGGGTCACATAGTTGGTGTTTGGATCAAATTTGTGGATGATTCTCTGATGATGCATATATGTTGCTTACATGGTGACCTTCATAAGGATAAGGAGAAGTACAAAGCTTGAATACACAACTTCATTATTTGGTGATGAGTCACTCATATGTTGTTGTCATCATGCCTTCAAAGATGCATAAAGATTATATAATATAGTTATGATGCAGGATTCCTATAGTTCTTGGCTCTCACATGGATGAGGATTGTTGTTGTTGATGATATCAATAATTCTTGACAAAAGATCTTGAGCTCAAAGTTTGCTAGATACATAGTGCCATATACAGTATGCTGGATACATGGATGATTACTCAAAGTTGCATTGTTGGTTGGCCAAGATAATGGAGTTATTGTAGGTCACATGAAGACATAGCTATTTGAAGACATGATGAAGATGAGATTTTACCTATATGATGATATATACTCACATATGTTGAGTGATGCTTATTAGATGTGGGATGTTCCCAAGTGATGATACATGGATTGCATAAAAGATCATGCAGATCTTGATGATGATGTGATGACTATGGTGTTTTTCACATATGATATAATGTGAAAAAAATTGTATGACATATGCAGAATTGATTCATGGAAGGTTATGATAATGCTCAAGATCAAGAGGATGATTTAATATTTATATGTAGACATACCTTGTCACAGGTTGATGATATCTACACTAATGGACATATACAGGTTGTTGGACTGGATGTTGTTGGCATATGCTTAAGGTGCAAATCATACATTGTGTATGTTAGTTTTTGATGACTATCATGGTCTTGTTTAGCTATTTGGTCTCTGTTATAAATTTCATGTATATCATTCGATGTGAAGGTCATATCAAGACCCATGATGTAATAGTTTGTCTTTGTATATTGTAGTCTTTTGATGAATCCGTTTTGGTCATATAATGTAATTTGTACCCCCACTATGCATGGGAAGGATGATGTAATATTTCAGTCATGTATAAACAATTGGTATCTAGCATATCCCCACTTGGTTGGGTCGATGAGTCAAGTTTATCCCCACTTTTTTGGGAGAATGAATGTATGTATGAGTCATTGGTGATAGGAAGGTCAAGCTCACATACTTGAGTTATAGAGTCATGTTTTTTTCTTGAAAATATTTGCAGACTTTGCATTTTCTCAGGGGGAGCATGAATGATACAATACATCTCAGCATGAACTAAGGGGGAGTTCAATCAAAGAATCCAACATTTTCCTAGGGGGAGCATGATTAATATTTAGCTATCCAGATATGAAAGTATTCTACTCTTAGGGGGGGAAGGTCTTGGTCCACCCTTTGCCCTTAATGTCAAAGGGGGAGAGTGACTTGGTGTTGTTGTTGCCATCAAGTCCAAAAGGGGAGATTGTTGGAATTATGATGAATGTGTTGCACTTGATGGAAACCCACTTGTAGCAGAACAACTCACTTGTACATGGTAACTAGATGAATCTACAGAAGATATATCAGATGTGACAGAATGCATGACAGTAGTATTTATAGATGTGATGAAATGCAGGGCAGCTTCAAGGAATCAGTTCAGAAGGCAACTCTCTCAAATGAAAGATCACAGTATAGTAGGTAAATAGCAAGAATGAAGAAAGAAAGGTATACACAGGTTCACTATATACCAAGCCATGTATACACACAGGTTCACTATATACAAAGGCATGTATATCGTACACATGCACTTTCATAGAAGGAAAGGTGTGTACATGATGGAAAACTGAGTTTTGGTCCGTGGTATTTGGTCCATGGTATTTGGTCTGAGGTATTGACCCCAGGTATTGGGTCCAAGATATTGATCCTGCGTGGTTTTGGACCGTGGTATTGAGAAAGGCCTAAGCCTATAAAAGGAGGAGAAGATCATCAGGCCAAGATGCAAGTCTTGAGTATCTGATGTAGTATGAGATCCAGTATGTAGGTTATGGTTTTATGATGCTTTGCTTGATCTGAGCCAAGGAGTAATCTCAGCGATTGATGGAGGACAAGATCTAATGATGGATCAGGATCTTATGGCTTGGAATGAATCATCTCTATATGGTTTAATCATGCTTATTCTAGATATGTATACTGATGCATGTGATGTTTTGTAAATATTATGATCTAGGTATAACTAAAGTCTGAAATAGCTGCAAAATTATGAATGAATATTTATAGATGTATACATTGGTTGACTTTGATAAAAGTGTGTATACACGTAGGTTAGACACATCTAAGTAGCGTATACCATATGAACTATGATGTTTGAAGTTACAAGTGGTTCTAGTTGTTGATGCAAAGTTCTGAGTTCTGGTGACTGTTTACTGGTGACCGTATTCTGCATATTCAGATTGATTGATTGTCATTAGCTTCAGTATTGATGGATGAGATCTAATAATGGATCAGGATCATAATGAATTATCTTTATGTGATCTGATGGACTAGATCTGGTTGCTAATACACGTATTATCCTTTTATATGCAATGATCTAGGTATGTCTGAAGTCGGGAAGTGCAACGAAGTTATAAGTAAGTATTTGATGACATATACGCTGGTTCACTTTGGTGAAGTTGTGTATACATGCTAGTTCAGCTCTTCCAAGTAACGTATGCACTCTAATGCATTATTTTTTATGAAACAGTTAGCTCTGATAATTGTTGCAGAGTTCTGGGTTCTACTCTGTGTTCTGGTGACTGTGTTTTGATGACAGGGTTTTGGTGATTAAGTTGTTGGGTGATTCAGAGAGTAATGACTGAGTATTCAATGAATGGATAATGCAATAGATTTATTATAGTGGTGATTGATTTTAAGCTTCAATGTTGTTGATGGGTCTAGTATGGAAATTGGATGAAACGTGGCCTTCAGATTATGGTGTTGTGTTCCAAGAGTATCCAGTCTGAAAATTTATGAAACATGGTCCCTGGAAGAAAAGAGAAGGTTGTAGCCTTCTATAGGTCGGCACCTACATACTAGTAAATATATCGGCTAATACAAGAGCTAAGGGGTTGTATCTCCCTTCCAGTAGAAGCTGGAGAACAAAAGAAGGTTGTAGCCTTCTGCAGGTAGAAGCCTGAGTATTGGTATGAGTCTGCACCAGTATATTGTTGTAAACATATTTTCTTATTATTAAAAGAAGACAGAGATGACAACAGCAGGTGGTTTTTACCCACATTGGGTTTCCACCTTACATCTTGGTGTTCATGTGTGATTCTTATGTGTGATTGTTCTTTTTGTTATTAACTGCACATGGTTACTGTTTAATGTTTAATAAAAGTACTAATACTCAGATTAAAGATCAACATATGATGAATTAACAGAATCATTAGTTTTTTGGATATATGCTTGTTTCCTTAATCACACTTGTGTACACACGCGGGTTTCCTTCATTGAAGTAGCATATATGAAATTGATTAAGAAAAGAAAAGATTATTGACTTGAATAACACTGATTCACCCCTCCCCCCGTCTTAGTATTATTTCCAACAATATTTTTACCGAAGCTTGATAAACATCTATAAATATTGACAATCCACTACAACTAGTGGTCTTGTTCAAAGAGAAATACTACCTCGAGAACTCATCTTCCAAATTATTTGCTCTATCCACGAATATTTCAGCTATCCTCAAAATAGAATTCGCATTCAATACTTTAGGTTTTTGACACTACCCAAAGACCCTACCAAATGAAGTAGTGAATTTTAATGATTTCCATAAAATTCTTCTGTTACAGAAAAAATATAGTTTGACCATGTGATAGAAAATTCAAGCAATCAAGTAAAAAATTGTATGCAATATTTCTTAGAAGACTTCATGTTAAAAGGAAAACTTTCATATTTCGGATAGAAAAAGTAGCTTAACGGAGATGGTCAATATTACAAAACAATAGACTATATATAAAACTACATGTAGAACTAACAAAATTCTAATTGTAATACTATTGATTAATTATTCTATGTGAAGCCAACTAGATACATAAAAGTTTTCATTTTCGGATTTCTTTCCCATATCTTTTTTGGAGGTGGAAGCGAACTTGTATTTATCTCGCAAGGTTGTTTTAGCAAGAGTATATGTTTCATTCTCATATTCCACACTTGATTTTCCATAAAAAATCACAACAAGTATTGGAGGAACTAGTTGCTACATCAGATGAGTTGTCATCTTTAACTTTCTCTTTACTTGAGGGTTTGATCCTTCCCCTTCTTCTTGATTATCAATCTCATCTTTCTCCTATAGCCAACATAGGAATAATTTGAGTTAAGGAAGGATAAAAATACTGATATGATGTCTTCAAAATTGAAAGGATGCATTTTTATTATTTAACTACTGGTAAAAAAGTGATAAGAAGACCTTAAATATAACCAGACATTTTCTGTGAAGTGGTTTGTTGCAGATGCTCATGCTAGCACAACATCACTGAAAATAAATGGTTAACAATAATAATAATAAAATTCATAGCATGAACATTGACTTAGTCTTCATAAAGAAACATAAACCATTTCAAAGTATAAGGAATGAAAAAAAGAACACCGTTGATATAAATTCACAAAATACTGAAAATAAAAAAAGAAGTGAATTTGCTAGGTAGTAGCTCAAACCTTATAGTGTAAGATGCCCTCAAGCTTGAGTAATATCTACATGCTAAGGAATGAGTTGTGACACTTGTAATTTTTTACATTTACTAGGCAGAACTGCAAATGGAGCTCGAATGTTTGCTTTATATAAATAGTATTGGGGTTGATATGCAAGGTAGCCCTCCATCATTGGCAATAACACAACTATTGGGGTTCACACATTTACTAAAAATTCAACATCTTTCATGCCTGACTGACTAGTGTGGTTGGTAATTATTGGTGTTAATCTTGATTCAGGGAAAAAATGCTCAAGACTTATCCCCGAAGGATTCTTTTAAGAGTTTAAAGTTCCAGAACTTCTAGAATCACCCAAATGCTTATACATGGTAGAAACTTGCAAGGCTTAGTCTCTCACTAGTATGAGGCCCAAACTACATTAATCTGGACTTCAAAATTTGTTGATTGAAATTATTTCTATCACCCACTCCTAAAGATGACTGTGAAGATCCATAATATTATGATTGTAGCCTTGATTTTGTAACCAATTCTTCACAATTGAAGCCATGCCTTGATTGTAGATTTCTTCACGTCTCTCTTTGATTCCTTGAGAAAAAGGAAGCATCCTCGCAATCGAATGGAAAATATACATGTTGTTGTGTTTTCCTGTGTGTAACCCCAAATTTGAATTGTCCTATCTGATAATGAGAGTTCATTGTTTGATTGATGGATTTTTCCTTGAGATTTAGATCAATACCATGACTGTCGACATCTAGAATCTTTAGCTTTTTCACTACTTGTCTATCAAAATCAATCTGCATGGTTGTCATTAGTGACATCCTACTAAAAGAAATATATTGATGGTGAGGAGCATAAAATGGTTAATAGGCTTGGCTCTCAATAGGATCATCACTACAAGAATCACTTTGTTGTTGGGTAGGTGGAAATGTAGCACAAATATTTACTTATGACTGGGAATATTTCCTAGATGTGGGATTGCTTTTCTCTTACTTATGTGAGCAAATACTTGAACGAAAAAGGGAAGAAATAGATGTAATTCTACTTGAATGATTTTTTTACCACAAAATTTGTCTTTGATCTCGCCCTTGAGATTGTAATATAGACAACTGAAGACTTGCTCCAAATGTATAAAGTGGAAATGTGGTTGTTGCTACAGGAAAACCCATCAATAAGGTTTGAGAACTAGGACTCGCACTCAATTCAATTCTATTAGAAGTCATCTGCTAAAATGAACATTATTCTTTTGACAACACCCCCACAGAGGGTGGCTACTAAGAATTAATTATAGATGGTCTAACAATTTGGCCATGAACTAAAGCTATTGGCTTTCATAACATGTCAAATTTTATCTAACTACCCAAACATAACATATAGGGATGTAAATTATTTTCAGGTTTGCCAATTGATGGTCGAAATGAGTCAAAACTGTTTGGAAATACCCTCTCATCTCCTATTAACATCCTTTTCAAATTTGCCAAAGTAGTTTTGAGGGCATTAAGTAGATTTGAAAAACCAACTATCTGAGGCCTTCTAGAAGGTCCTGGTAGATAATGTGCAGAGTTTTATTGAGACTATTCTAGCTCTTGATTAGAACTCCCTAGGTCATACAAGTTGTATTTACAGGCATAAATGGATGGCTTCTTCCAAGTCCATCTTGAACAAGTAAAGCATTTTGATAATTGATTCGACTAAAAGGTCGAGTTGAGTGGGTGAGAGAGCCTTGTGTCTTAGTTTCCCTTTCTATATCATAATTTGAGGAAGAAATTGTAGACGGTGTCGTTGAATGGAAACTTAGTATTATTTTCCCTATAACAACTACATCCTATGAGCCTTGACATTAATGAGTGGTGATCATGTTACCCTACATGTTGGCTTGTCATTGGGTGGATACACATGGAACTATTTATTTAGGAATTATTATAAGTTGTCCAGTGGAATTTGAGTCTTGAATATATTATAACTGAATTAAAGGATGAATATCAGAGGTTGTGAAGTATGGAGGTTTGTCCACCTTTACAACATTCTCTTTTACACATGTTGGTGATGATCTAGAGGGAACACTTAATGGAATTAATGAGGTGGTTACTTGCAATATTTTTACTTCATCTATGTTGGATTAGATAGTTCATCAAAGTAGGGTGGTGTTAACTAACATCCATTGAGGATTTAGGTAGAGGAAAAGGGTGATATTGATGATGAGGATCCCAATATAAGCAATGGTAGAACATTGTTTGCCAATTAAGGTAGAAAGATGAGAAAAAAGTTGTAGAAATTGACTGTAAATCATGAGATGATTTAAAGCGAGGCCAATTTGGTTGAAATAAATGACAAATGCCTTCAAAATAAATTTGAAAATTTCTCCTAGAGCTTTCAAGGACAATCAAATACTCAACACTAGTTGTTAGCATTATACAACATATATCCAAATTGAGATAATAACAAATATTAAGGTTCTACTTCATGTAGTATAAGCTACATGAGTGATATTTACAACAATCGTGAATCAAATGTGGGGAATGTTCAATCCAATTTTATAGTCAGCGTATCAATTTTCTCAACCAAACTCAACAATGATGCATATTCATGGATGTTATTCATAGATTGCTTCCCTTAGTTTCTCTATTTCTTGGAGAAAACCCACATTCATTTAGTTATTCATAAATAAATCATATGTGAATCTATTTTAAAACTTAAATTCACATTTTAAAACTTTTACAAGTTGGACATTTACTTCCAAATAGATATCAAAAATATCATATAAAATAGTAGCTTTAAAAAATGTTCATATAAACTAGTAATTTGTAGTTTGTCCCAAATTTCAAGTAAAAATTAAAAAAAAAAGAAATATTGGTGTATTTCCTCTTTGAGATGTAATACATCTCAAATATATAACAAGTGAACTCTTAATAGAGTCCAAAATACATAAAAGGAATCACTATAGCAAGTGGATTTCCAATAAATCCATAATTAATGTCTATATATGAACCCATCTATAATTTACATTTTTTTCATGGCAGTGATATTGAGGAACTTCCATGAATAATATACATTATTTCCTTTACTATATATCAAATCAACACTAAAGTATTTTCCTTATTTTAAAATATAATTGCTTTCATATGAAAAAAACTAATGTTTGGGCAAAACATTAACATTCTTCACATTTTGCAAATGCATTTTTTCTCTTTCTTATCCTGTGAAGATATTTTGATAAATTTATTCATGAAAATAATGTAAATTTTGATAAGAGCTCCAAGGAACATTTGTAACAACCCTGGTGAAAATTCCATGTAATAAAAGTTAAAAAAAATAATAACCACTGTTGATGGGACAATTATTCCAAGCTGAATGTTGGGAAAGACATCCTAGGGGGTGTTCATTTGGTTTTTTATGGCAAAGGCAATGGCTAAGGCTTTGGAAAGGAAAAATGGAATTTTTGGAACAATTATTTATGAAAATAATGGAATTTAGAAGAAAAGGGAGGTGAAAAGTCAAGAATTGGATGTTAGGAGGAAAATGAAGGAAAATAATGGAAAATGAAGAAAATAGATGCCCCATTCATAAAAAGTCTTTTGAGGATCAGTTGGTAACATTTTTTCAGTTGAGTGTCGGAGCTCTCTCATTATTGTCTCTCTCTTTCTCACTCTTGGACACAAAGTTTTCTTGGAGCACTTTGGCATTGGAAAAAGAAAGGCAAAGAAGGCAAGAGGAAGCAAAGATCAAGCAGGGAAAGGCAAGATCAAGCAGCTACAACAGGATTCATTGCAGGTATCAACTTGCATGTGTATTTTCCTTGCAAGATTTCGTATGCATGGCATTGCATGTGGTTCGTTTCTATCATGGCATGGGTTTTTTCAGGTGTGACGGTGTTCTTGAGCCTAGCCTTGCCATTTCCTGATAGATTTGATGAGATGGGTTCTCATATTTGGTTTATGTGGAATGGTCTTTAGATTCGAAGCTGAGTGGGGTGGATCTCTGAAATGAAAAACACATGGCCTAGTGGTACCTGAACTAGACTGTGGATCACGGTAAAGCCACTAGCCTAGTATCCCATGAACTAGACTGTGGGTTGCGGTAAAGCCAAGATTGTGTGCCTCAGTGGGCCTAGGAATCCTTGGCGGTGAATGGCGGGATATATGGTAAAGCCAAGAGGTGGATCTCTATTCGTTGGTCCTAGTAGTCCTAGGATGGTATGTATAGTAAAGCCTGGAGAGTGTGTCTCAGTGTAGGGCCTAGTGATCGTTGGACTACACTATGGATTATAGTAAATCCTGAGAGGCTAGGAGGCACTCAAATTCCTCACAATGTAGGTGGAGAACTCTAGTGGCATCCATGCTTACTTTGTTTTTTTGGTGTGTTCTATTATTCCCACATTCATGCTTGGAATATGGCATGGGGGTGATTGGCTGAAGAGAGACTTGGCTCATCCAATCTTTGGTCGGGTGGAACATGGTAGTCCCATTTCCATTTGGCTTATTGCATCATCAATGAAAGCTTGTTTATCCTTGTATTTATATGAGTATTTTGATGGATTATATGTGATATATATGGTTGTATTTTCATGATTATTTCTATTTTTATTATGTTGGTTATATGTGTGTTTTATGATAGCAACTATGTATGGCTCTTAGAATGTTTTTATTTGTAAATGAATGGATAATGTATATATGGCCTAATAGATGATAATGCAGCAAATGACATGAGGGAAAAATGGTTCATAGAGACTCTCATACAAGTATGAGATCCCTACACTTTATTTTATTGTTTACACATGTAGGTTACATGTTGATGATATGTTTGACGAAATGCATGTCATGACTAGTAGGGGTTTGATTAAGGTCTTGTTTAAATTAATACTTTTGCATCATTTTTTCCCTATTCTTTGAATGATCTTAAGCTATCATTCCATTCTAGGAAGTGACCTAGGTTCTAGGCCTAGAAAAAAGTGGCTGAAATCACAAGGTTGTTGGCACAAAACTAGAAAATTGGGTCTTTGGATGCTCTCATGCTTATAGCATGAGAGAAACTGAAGCTTAAGTTGTCCACAACATCAGTGGGACCCAGGGAAAGGATGTTTGAGTGGATGACATGTCTCCTAAGGGTTATTTTTTTGATGTGGATAGGTTGGTTGATGTGTTCCATCGATTCCACTTCCTTAAGGTCACATAGGAGGTCAAATCTAATCATAGTAGCCTCTCGCCACATGTTTACCCCGATTGGATGGTTACTTGGGTAGATGTGTGAGGAGGGTGTTGCAGAGTGGTATCAGAGCATGGATCACCCCTCGGACTAGAGGGCGGTGTGTGTTGGTCATGCATGCATGTCAATTTCATGTGTGTCTCTTACACTTGCATTCCATGTGCTTGTTGATTTTTCTTGATGTTCATTATGGTGATAGTAAGGTTGTCATGAGGAAATTGATGATTGATTTTGTGGGATGCATCATCATGAGCATATGACTGATTTCATATGGTTATATGTCACTTACATGTTGATTATATGTTTCTTAACTACATCCTTATATGTCGAGTGCATTCTTGAATGTTTTGATTACATGTATCAGTATTATAGGTTGATTACAAGAATTGATCGGTTATGCTCAACTACATGTGTTTATGTGTATGTGTAGTTGATTAGCATTGCTTATGAATGTTGATGATTGCATGTGGTAATGTGTACAATGGAGTAATGGTTGTTTTCATGCATGAGGTCATAGCATTCATTGTTGATATGGCCTTGCATTAATGAATAGACCTTAACTAGAATGATTATTACACGGTCCTATGCTTACATGTTACATTTCTATTCGTTGTTATGATTATGTTATACATGTATCACACTAATTTGTTGATCTTGTAGATGAGGTAACCTCCCAAAATTATACTAAGGTACATTGATTTATTGTGATTTGGTTTATCTGACATATTATGCACTGTAGCAAAGATATCAAATGGCTAGCAAGGTGGTAGACTACATAGAATCTCCCTATGCATCAAATGAGCATTGTGGTGTGGGGAACTCTTATGATTTGGCTGATACACTGAGAATCATGAAGGAAGATATAAGGAGTTGTAAGGTAGATAATGATTGGATCATATAGGCACAAGAGAAACAAGATGAGGTTAATGCAATACTTCTTTAGAGTTTGTCAGAATTGCAGTGACAAGGGCCACTTCGAATCAGCCATGGACATGAAGATAGAACTAGTGGGACAAATGGCAGTAGGTCTCCTGATAGACACGGGTCAGATATATCTGATGTAGTGAGAGATGGCAAGTTGTTGGACACTTTGGATAGAAGGGGTGATGTCAGCATAGGTACTATTCTAGTTCTGGTTCTGATAGACATCATGATCATCATCGCTATCATCCTTATAAGAGGAATTATAGGGGATACTTATCGGATGAATTGAATAAATAAAAACCACCTACTTTTGATGGAGATGTGAAGAATTTGGAAGATGAAAAGGCTTGGATACTTGGGATGAACAAATTATTTGAGTTGCATGAGTAATAGATAACAAGAAGGCCAAAATAGTTATCTTTAGCTTCAAAGGTAAAGCAGACATCTACTGGGATGATGTTAAGCGGTTCAGAGACATTAGGAGAGATGAATTCAATTGGCGAGAGTTCAAGAGGCTTTTCAGGAACAAGTACTTGTTAGAGAGGTGCTACGACAGTACAACCAAATAATTCTATGAGCTAAAGATGGGGTCAATGACAGATGAAGAGTACATGACCAAGTTTCTCTAGCTATTGAGGTATGTGTTGAGCTAATTTGTTTACCTAAATTAACATAATTATTTCTTATCAATCCGGGTTGTTTATGCTTTGAGGCAAGTTCACTATATGTGAAGATAAGATATAATCAAACCTTGAAAGATAAGTTATTCGAAAGATTAAAGAAATATATCCTACAACTCTAATTCAATTAGTTTAAAGTAGAGGAAAAATATTGAAATGGTTCTTGACTCAAGAAGTCCACCTTTGCCTCAACTACCACTTAATGAATCAGAGATTAAAACCAAGAACTTAAGATGGATAAATTTTGAATGAAAGAAGCTCTTAACTTAAGAGACACGTAAGGTATTTCATCATAATTCATTCATCTCAATACCAAAATCCCAATAAGAAATTGCTTGCATGTAAGTAAAAGAAACTAGTTTTAATTCACCATTTTAGTAGAAGAAATGCTCAACTTGAACACTTGTTTTTCTCCAACTTAATAAAGTGATGAATAAGCTAAGAACTAATGCAATCAATCACAATGCATGAACCATAAAGCAATCTGAAGTAAAGCTTTGAAAAACCAGTTCTACAATAAACGGATTACATGAAATAAAACTAGTTAACAAGGAAGTGTACTTAGCTTGGAGTGGGGGCCCTCCATCCTTGCCTTGCACACTTGAGAAGTGATATCAGAAGCTCAAATCAATTACACATCCATAGCATTGAGCAGAAAAATAATAATAGCACAAGTCTTCAGATTAACTCCTCAATCCAAAAGTGTCACAGCATAAAAGTATAATAAGTCAATACATAAGCCATCAAAGTTGTGGCTCTTAAATAAGAAGTCTCATGAAACAAACTGATCTATATTCACTCTAACAAACCCATCTACTCTAATCCATCTATCCAAGTCGAATTCACTATCCCCATCCCAAGAAATATGACCAATCCCATAGAATCTCAAAACTACCCTATTCCTATGGGATTTCTAAATGACTAGTCATGATTGACTAGCACCAAACGGGCCTAATAAAGCTTGTTCTGTTCGAACTAAGCATAGCTGGCTTAGTCCTAGTTCCCAATATTTCCATACATACATTCAATTCATGCCCAAGTGTCCTGCAACCACATCAACCATAGAGCTATTACGGGAATTTTTTAATCTGCCAAATTTGCACTTAAAACCAAACTTTCATAAAAACTTTAGAAATTGACAAATTAAAATTAAATACCTGAATGGATATCAAATATATGTCAAAATGAGATGAATGAAGTGAAAATGGATGATAAATAGATGGATTAGTAATTTTCTTAGAGCAAAATAAGACCAAAACTAAGGCCCAACAGTATGTATCGTATATTACAGATGAGAAGGCTAAAGTTCAAAGATTTGTTAGTGGTTTTTCATTAGAATTTAGAGATCGGATTGAGTATGATGAGACTCGGTTACTTGGGGAAGTCATTGGGAAATCAAAGCATTACTATCAAAAGTCAAATCGTAAGAATGAATCTTAGCAAGGGTGGAAAGGGAAGGACAAAGGTAAAGGTAAATGGAAACCTAAGAGAACAAGGCCTCAAAATGTAGATGGAAAACAAAATATGGCAATACAAAAGAATTTCAATGCAGCTAGACAAGGACATGGGTCACAGCGACATCATAGAAGTGAGGGCACTAGTTAGTTGGAGTGTTGGACATGTCGAGAGGAGCACCTTAGGAGAGATTCTCCATGGCATCAGGGTGGTATGCCTAAGATATACAGTGCACAAAATTTGCAAAATGTTGGAGATGTAGGGCATAGCATTCCTCGTATTTATGCAGTCGTGGAAAATAGGTAGGAAGAACACCAAGCATCTATCATTGAGATGGACGGTAAGATTTGTGATCAGGTTATTTCTATTTTGATTGACCTTGGATATAATTATAGCTATGTTAGTCTTCACTTGGTGGATAAGTGTGGTTTGAGTAAAGAATTGCATGTAGAGTGTTGGTTAGTGCAGTTGCCTACAGGTACAAAGAAGCGAGTGTATCATTAGGTAAGAGATTGTGCATTTGATTTGAATGGTATGCCTACCACAGAACATATAAATGTACTACCGTTGGGATCATACAGTGTGTTATTGGGCATGGATTGGTTGTATCTTCATAGAACCAAGGTAGACTGTTATGACAAAGCCATTTGAGTGTGTTGATGACAATGGGGAACCAAGAGTCTTGCAGGGTAATGAGCCTCATCATTGGGTAACTATATGGACCTTAATTCACCTCCTAGCTTAGTCAAATCAACTCTTCTCACAATTTATTACATGTTTTGATTATATTTTGTTTAACGAGATGAGTCAAAGTGAGATATTATGCCTAGTGGACTAATGTGCATTGAATGCAAGTCTGTGAGAGAAAATCAGGGAATTTTGGCACAATTAAGGGCCAAAACTCAAATGGGACAAGGAAGAGAGATTGTAGGAGGTAAATCCTCCTCATTTACTCCTCCCTTTGTTGGCTTGGTGGGGCCTAACCCAGGTCCAGCATTAGTTGGCCAAACAAATCCCCACACTACTGGCCCTTTCAGCATCAGCCTGTGGAGCGTGGACTGAAGTCTCACCTGAAGAAATATGGGGGGATGTTAGAACCAAGTTTCTGCACCCTGAGATGGTCGTGATGTCAATTTATTCCTCCTATTCTTACTTTCACGCAGGTCGTTAAGTTCTAGGGCTCTATCTATCTAGTCCTTTATTCCGCCCTTTAGTACCTCCGTGAAGGGGTACGATTGGCCTTCGTGCAGCCCTAACCTACAGTTCAGGTGCTTTCGCACTACTAAAGTAGAATATCGTGAAAATCACCTAACTAGCTTAAGTATCTTACTTATCTTATTATACAATCACAATTGGCGTTGTGTAAACAGATATTCTTACTTGCATTCAATTAACCAACTGAATTACATACATTCATGCATCACATAAGCATTATAAATGAAATTCATACACAATTGACAAGATGCATTCATAGCACTGTTGTAGCTCATGCACTTCTGTCTCCTTTCACTGTACATTAGGGTCCTCCTGCAAGCTCGTCAGGACCTAGAATGATTGCTCAAAAAGTTGTGTGCAGTTTACTACTGCACTGTCAACCGTGCTACTGCATCTATGATAGCGGTTGCACATTTCTCCTTTACTTCTTGTAGGGTTGAAGGCTAGGCCTTCAATTGTAACTCTGTGATATGTAGGTTCAACTCCAACTGAACCATCACCATTTCTGTATGAGCGTCACGTACCCCTGTAACCAATTTGCAGACACGCATCTCGACTGGTTCTTCCTTAGGAATGGCCAACTTTGGGATAATTTGACATGCCTCCTTGATGACCTACATTATAAAATTGTTCTAATTGGTTGCCTGAATCACAACGATGATGGCAGGGTCTCATTGTAGTGCCATCTTCTCATTGTTAATCCGCTGCTCACTAATTACCTCGAGGGCATGGTGCTCGCGGGCCCTCAACTCCACAATCACTCCATCCTACAAGAGGTGGAGCACTTCACTAGGGAGCACTGCCAGATTCAACCCTACTCCCTTTAGGGCACTAACAGTGGGCCTGTTAGCTTCGTTCTATGTGGTTAGTGCTCCATCAGGTAGCACTATCACACTACAAGCCTTCGCACGCAGCATCTCGGCAGCTTTTGAAGTACTAATAGCAAGGTTGGTAGATATTGTGCCAGCCTGTGATGTGTGGGTCTGCAACTCCCGAAAACCCATTTGGATGGCCCCTAATACTAGTTTTTGTTGCTTCTCAAATTGTTGTAGGGCCTCCGTGGTGACATCCCGCACTGTGTCACTAATGTAATGCAAATCGCCCTCTGTGAGGGTGATTAGGTCTAGTGATGTCTTAGTAGCCTTTGATTTCTTCCTGGACCCTCCTTTCTCCTACTCCCTTGGATGCTTGATGTGGGCAGATCTTGCCTATGGGTTTGCGCCATGTTGTTCTATCTAATCGTCTATCTCCTCCTCTATCTCGGGTGAAGGTGACCTCGTGCCTTTGTCATAGCCTCACTCTGTTCCACTCGTTTACTTCTTTCTCTGTTGAGTGGCATCGCGCTCCAACTAGGCCTTGTTAGTGGCCTCCTTCTTCCTCTTCTCAGCCAGCTATGTCATCTTTACCTTGGTCTCATCCTTCTTTCTCTGCATAGTAGACTTTCTCCCTCCCATCACCAAGTCTGTTGTAGTGCGCCACTCTGTCAACCATCGATCAAGTACTACATCAATGGCGTCATCTATTGTTGGCATTATGGCACAGGTTTGGTGCTATGGCACTGTTTTTGTCCTTGATGGCAACTCACTTTGGTGACAGATCACAATTCAAGCACTTAGAAAGAAGAAAAAGTCATATACGCAGGTTCACTTTGATGAAGCCGCGTATACACGCAAGTTGGACATTCCCAAGGCGCGTATGCGTATACACACACTTTCATGCAAGGAAAATCATGTATATGTGGGAGAACTTATTTTTGGTCCATGGTATTTAGTCCTTGGTACTTGAACCTATGGTTTTGGGCCATGGTATCTCATCATAAGTGTTGATCCCAAGTATTGGGTTCATGGTATTGAATTTTTATGGTTTTGGACCGTGGTATTGTGAAAGGCCTAAGGCTATAAAAGAGGAAGGAGATCATTTGGCAAGTGAACATTTGAATTATTGAATATCTGAAAAAGTACTAGATCTGGAATACAGTGATTGGGTTATGGTGCAGATCTAGATTTGAAGGAAGGAGGATCATGAGCACAAGGAGAAGGATAAGTTCTTTTGATGGGTCAAAATCTTAAGGCTTGAATGATAGTATCTTTGTATGATTTTGATCTGTTCTATGTGGTGCTTGCTTGATCTATAAATATGATAATCTGGGTAAACTAATATTTGAACATTTGGAGGGGTAAATTAGCTTTATAGATCTGTACATAGGTTTAGTGAAGCACAAGTGCATATACACGCAGGTTCTGTAAGTCGGAAGTGCATATACGCAAGTTGATCTTAGCACAGGTGCGTATACACGTAGTTTCTGGAAGGCGGAAGTGACTATACGTAGGTTGATCTTAACACAGAAGCGTATGCACACAAGTTTCTGAATATCGAAGTAGCATACATCTCTTAATTTATGTTCTAGCTGCTTCTGTTGATTATTGCAGTGATTTGGGTTTAAAATTTGAGGTGTGATTACAGTTACTGTTATCTGCGTACAATTGACAGAGAAGTGTTTATTTTGATTCAGTCTTGACTGGTGAAATGGTGATTGGTTGATGCAGAAATTCTTGATGTTTGATTGATGTTATTTGTGGATCTAGTTTGAAAATTTATGAAACGTGGTCCCTGGAAGAAAGAGAAGGTTGTATCCTTCTGCAGGTAGCAGCCTGCGTACTAGTATCTCAACTAGTACAAGAACTAAGGGGGTAGTAGCTCCCTTCAGGAAGAAGCTAGAAAACGAGAGAGGGTTGTAGCTCTCTGCAGGTAGCAACCTGCATACTAGTAATGGACTGTACCAGTACAGAATCATTGTAAAAAGTTTCTAATTAAAAAGAAGATAGAGACGAATTGCAATAGGTGGTTTTCACCCACATTGGGTTTCCACCTTATATCTTGTGTTCTTGTGTGTGGTTGTCTTCTGACCTGTTTTACTGTTCCTGGTAATTGTTTATATGATACTGTTGCATAACTTAATGATCAACATCTGTAGAATAAAGTAAATTATAAAACTGCATAGTATACGCAGGTTTCCTCATCTGAAGTTGCGTATATACACGAGTTCATCTAACCGAAGTAGCGTATATGTTCTGGGTTTGAAAAATAAAATAATTGATCAGATAATATTGATTCACCTCCCCTCGTAGTATTATTTCCAACAATTGGTATCAGAGCAGGTCCTTCAGAAGAAGCTTGATCACTTGAAGGAAGATCTATCATCATGAGCAACTACGAAAGAGAATCATTAATTAGGCCACCAATTTTTGATGGGACCAACTTCGTCTATTGGAAGGTAAGAGTCACAACCTATCTTCAATCTCTTGGTATAGAAGTCTGGGATATCATAGATACAGGGTACACTTTTCCATCAACAACTCCTACAGATCTGGCTGAGAAGAAGTAGTTTGAAACAAATACAAAGGTTGTCAACACTCTATTAGGATGTCTATCTCAATCAAAATTCGTCAAGGTTATGCAGTATAAAACCGCTAAAGAAATATGGGACAAGATTGTGCTGAGCTATGAAGGAGATGAGCAGGTAAAATGAGCAAAACTTCAAACCCTCAAAATTCAGTATGAAAATCTCAGGATGTGCAATGATGAAAGTGTGGCTAACTATTTCCTTCGTATAGATGAGATTGTTAATTGTATGAAAATTTTGGGTGAAGAAATAAAAGAGGTTGTTGTGGTTGAAAAGGTTCTAAGATCCTTGTCTCCTAAGTTTGAATCAAAAGTTTCTACAATAGAAGAAAAGGAGAATCTACAGAAAATTACCATGTCGCAGCTACATGAAATTCTGACCGCTTATGAAATGAGGAAAGGAGGACCATCAGACAGGAGAGAAGCTGAATTCAAGGCTTTAAGTAAAGGAGATTACTATGAGTCAGGACATATGTCAGAAGAAGAGGAAGAATCAAATTTCGTCAAGAACCTTCAACGAGGTGATGGAAGATTCAGAGGTAAGTTACCCTTCAAATGCTTTGCTTGTGGAAGAGTCGGTCACTATGCTGCCAAGTGTCCTCATAAACTTGACAAAGGTAAGGAATCTGTTAGATGGAACAAGAAACAGAATGTAAGTAAGAAAAGATACTACACTCATGAAGACAGTGATGGACTCTCAAATAGTGATGAAGATGAACGAGGTAATAACTATAGACTTTTAATGGCTTTTGAAGATGATGATTTTATGGATGCTATAGATGAAGAAGGTCTTTATGAAGAGATCTCTAAACTCAAAATTGTTTAGAAGAGAAAAATATGATTATTGATACTTTTCAATTTCAACTGGCTAAAAGTGAAAAACATCATGAAAAGTTAGAATGTGAAATTGTGGGACTTAGAAAAGAGATTGAGAAAACTAAAGCTCTTAATCTTAGATTTGTTAAAGGATCTGAAACGTTATATGAGATTATCAAAGTGCAGTGTTCTCCTCTAATCAAGACAGGTCTGGGATATAATGAAGAAGAAACTCAAGCGCAAAAACCATCCACCTCCAAAAGTTATCTTGATGCAGCAAGGAGGAGTGAGCAAAGGCCTAATGAAGATCACCAGGTAAATCATGGACATCTTTCTTCAAGAATGAACAGAGATCACCAAGTAAATCAGGGGCAATCTGCTTCAAGGATAAATAGAAGCTACAATAGACCTCAGGTAAATCATTCTCAATTTGCCTCAAGAATGAATGTCAATGAAAAATTCAATCATTCGGTCCGCAGGGTTGAAAATCGTAGGAATTTCTTCAATGTCCAATGTTTCTATTGTCACAACTTTGGACATAAAGTAGCTAAGTGTGTTGCCTACAAGACTATCATGACTAGAGAAACTAAAAAACAGAGGAGTATGACCAAGATCATGAGAAAGACCTACAATAATTTTTCTGCTCTTGAAAATGAAGTAGAATGTTCTATTTGTAATAACTTTGGACATGAAGATTCTGAATGTAGGAGCAGGTTTCGGCAGACAAATTAGAAGGAGCAAGCCCCAAATATCAAAGCATGGAGAATGAAAGAACCACAACCAGAAAGATGTGGTATAGCCTTATATGCAGAAGGACAGGAAAATCAATGGTACATCAACAGTGGATGTTTGAAACACATCACAGGTGATAAAGAAAAACTTCAGTCATATAGTGCCTTGCAGAAAGAGAAGAAGGTCTCATTTGGAAATGATACCCCTGCACTCATAGAAGGTAAAGGCTCTGTTCTTTTAAAAGAAAAGGTCAAAGTAGGAAATGTTATGTATGTTGATGGCTTAAAGCATAATCTATTAAGTTTCAGTCATATGTACGATCAAGGAACAGAGGTAATATTTCGATCAAATGGATGTAGTGTTAGAGATCTTGATACAGGAGAAATAGTGATCAAAGGCATAAGAACTCCAAATAATTTATACATATTCAATGAAGGACAACAACAATGCTATCTGAGCAAGAATTATGAACACTGGCTATGGCACAGGAGGTTGGGGCATATAAGCTTCTCACAGATAAGGAAAGCATGCAAATTATCAGAATTCCAGATAATACAATATGCAAATCATGTCAGTTTAGTAAGCAAACCAGAACTAACTTCCCTGAGAAGGAAGGATCAGTAAGCAAGCCACTTGAGCTTGTCCATACTGATGTATTTGGTCCATCTAGGAAAAGGTCGCGATGGGGAGAAGAATACTTTATATTATTCATTGATGACTATTCAAGGATGGTTTGGATAGGACTTATGAAGCACAAAGATGAAGCCTTCGAAAAATTCAAATCCTTCAAACCTTTCGTTGAAAATGAATCAGATCACAAAATTAAATGCCTCAGGTCTGAGAGAGGTGGGGAATTTACCTCAAATGATTTTTTCAACTTTTGTGAAGAACATGGAATAAGAAGGGAATTCTCTACAGCCAGGACTCCTCAGCAAAATGGAGTAGTGGAAAGGATGAACATAACGGTTCAACAGATGGATCGTGCTATGCTTGATGAGTCTGGAACTACCGCAACTTTCTAGGGTGAAGCTGCATTTATGGTAGTTGTTATTCTCAACAAAACAAATGTCCGGGTGAACAACACTCAAACCCCTCATGAGCTCTAGTATGGTGAGACTCCTTCAGTAAAATATTTCAAAATGTTTTGAAGCAAATGCTATATCAAAAATATTGATGAACATCTTGGCAAGTTTGAACCTAGAGCAAATGAAGGCATTCTCCTTGGTTACTCTCCCCACAGCAAAGCATACAAGTGTTATAATAAAAGGCTTGGAAAGATTGTTGAAAGTATTGCTGTAGTGGTTGATGAAGAAGAAAACACTCCTAGGCAGGTAAGATCTAAAGATTTCGAAGATGACGAGGACTATCCATCAACATCAAATCAGATTCATGATGAAGAAGAAACCTATGAAGAGGAAACCCAAGAGGAGCCTGAAGAACAAATAAGGATAGAAGAAAAGACTCCATCCAGATACGTTCAAAAGAATCATCCAGAAACTCAAATTTTGGGGCAGAAAGAGGCAGGTATACAAACAAGAAGAACAATTGCAGAAGCTTCAAGCTATTTGGCATTACTTTCCTCCACTGAACCACAAAATGTAAGAGAGGCATGCAAAGATGAATTCTGGGTCAAAGCAATGGATGAAGAACTTGAGCAGATCAAAAAGAATAACACTTGGGAGCTGGTTCCTAGACCAAAAGATAAGAATGTCATAGGAACAAAATGGATCTTCAAAAATAAGTTGAATTAAAATGGGGAAGTAATTAGACAAGGCTAGACTGGTTTGTAAAGGGTATGCACAACAAGAAGGAATAGACTTTGAAGAAACTTTTGCTCCCATTGCTAGACTTGAGGCCATCAGAATGTTCCTTGCTCTCTCTAGCTTTCAGAAGTTCAAAGTATTTCAAATGGACGTGAAATCAGCCTTTCTTAATGGTGATTTAGAAGAAGAAGTGTATATTGAGTAGCCAGATGGATTCATCCTTGGTAATGATCCAAATCTTGTATGCAAACTAAAGAAGGCTCTCTATGGTCTCAAGCAGGCTCCAAGGGCTTGGTACTATCGTCTGGACAAATATCTTCATCAACAAGGTTTTCAAAAGGATCAGCAGATAGCAATCTTAATATAAAAATTGAAAATAACAAATTGCTAATACTTGTTGTGTATGTAGATGATATCATCTTTAGTAGCAATGAAGAAGCTGTGAGTTAAAACTTTGCCTTGGTAATGCAGAAGGAATTCGAAATGTCTTTGCTTGGAGAACTGACATATTTTCTTGGTCTACAAATCCAACAAAAAGAAGGTGGTATCTTTTTATCTCATACCAAGTACCTCAAAGAGATCTTGAAGAAGTATGGCATGGAAGATTCAAAACCAGTATGTACTCCTATGGTCACAGGATGCAGCCTCAGTGCAAATGATGAATCATCAGCAGTGCATACACCGACCTATAGATCCATGATTGGAAGTCTGCTTTATTTAACAGGTACCCGACCAGATATCATGCATGCAGTGGGAATGGTTGGAAGATTTCAGGAAAATCCTAAGGAAACTCATCTTCATGCAGTAAAGAGAATTTTCAAGTATCTTCAAGGAACTCAAAACTATGGCCTATGGTATCCTAGAGATGCAGATCTCACTCTTCATGCTTATACAGATGCAGATTGGGCTGGAAGCATGGATGACAGAAAAAACACTAGTGGTGGTGCATTTTTTATGGGTTCCAGATTAGTATCTTGGTTCAACAAGAAACGGAGTTCTATTGCATTATCTACAACTGAAGCAGAATATGTGGTTGTTGCATCTTGTTGCACCCAACTCCTTTGGATGATGCAAACCTTGCAGGATTATCAAATCATTTGTACTCCACCTATCTCCATCTTATGTGATAATACAAGTGCAATCAGCATTTCAAAGAATCCATTCATGCATTCAAAGACCAAGCACATACCTATCAAATATCATTTTCTTCGGGAACAAGTGCTGGAACAAAAAGTCAAGTTGGAGTATGTTCCTTCTAAGGAACAAGTGGCTGATATACTCACCAAACCATTGCCCAGGGAAACATTTGAATACCTCAGACAGAAGCTGGGTGTAGTTGATGCTTCATCCTGCTGTTGAAACTTGTCTCTTTCAGAGAAAATTTGTTGTACGCGAGTTGGATGAGGTGGATCTGCGTACATATGCACATTTATGCAAATACAATCACGTATATGGAGGTTTGAAGGATATCAGTAGGGACAGACTCTGGTTGAAGATAGTCTGATATTGGTCTGACAGAGACCATCTAGCACAGGTTCAGGGGGAGCGGATAATCTTCTAGTGATGCATTGTTGGCATTACCATAGAAACTTTTGATTCAAGTTCTCAACTGTTGTTGGTTTCAGGTGGAACTCTTGCAGAAGAAGAACAGAAAGAGAACATGGTTGCTGATCTGAATAATGATTGACAGATGCTGCTGATAGTAGTTACTAATGACTTTCATAGTCTTGCTTTAGATATTTCGTCTCTATGTCATGTATATCTTCTTTTCATCAAGGTCATGTAACGGCCTATTTTGGTTTCCCCACTATGCCTGGGATGAATGATGTAATGTAACTGGTCATCATTTTTTGATGTCTCCCCACTTGGTTGGTTGATGGATGTATGTATAGAGTCTGTTGGTGATAGGAAGGTCTTTTGTGATGTATAAGTCATGGTTCTTCTTGAAGAACATCTTTTTGCAGATCTTGCCTGCAAGTCAGGGGGAGCTTGGTCAGCATAGCAAAACAGAGATTTCAACATGTACTCAGGGGGAGCATAACCCTTTGCCCTTGATGACAAAGGGGGAGAATGACTTTGAGGATCTTGGTGTTGCCATCAAGCCCAAAGGGGGAGATTGTTGGCATTATGGCATAGGTTTGGTGCTATGGCACTGGTGTTGTCCTTGATGGCAACTCACATTGGTAACAGATCACAGTTTAGGCACTCAGAAAGAAGAAAAAGTCATATACACAGGTTCACTTTGACGAAGCTGCGTATACACGCGGGTTGGACATTCCCAAGGCGCGTATGCGTATACACACACTTTCATGCAAGGAAAAGCGCGTATATGCGGGAGAACTTGTTTTTGGTCCGTGGTTTTAGTCCTTGGTATTTGAACCTATGGTTTTGGGCCATGGTATCTCATCATAAGTGTTGATCCCAAGTATTGGGTCCATGGTATTGAATTGTTATGGTTTTGTACCGTGGTATTGTGAAAGGCCTAAGGCTATAAAAGAGGAAGGAGATCATTTGGAAAGTGAACATCTGAATTATTGAATATCTGAAAAAGTGCTAGATCTGGAATACAGTGATTGGGTTATGGTGCAGATCTGGATCTGAAGGAAGAAGGAACTTGAGCGCAAGGAGAAGGATAAGTTCTTTTGATGGGTCAAAATCTTAAGGCTTGAATGATAGTATCTTTGTATGATTTTGATATGTTCTATGTGGCACTTGCTTGATCTATAAATCTGATCATCTAGGTAAACTAATATCCGAACATTTGAAGGGGTAAATTAGCTTTATAGATCTATATGTAGGTTAAGTGAAGCACAAGTGCGTATACACGCAGGTTCTGTAAGTCGGAAGTGCATATACACAGGTTGATCTTAGCACAGGTGCATATACATGCAGTTTCTGGAAGGCGGAAGTGCGTATACACAGGTTGATCTTTACACAGAAGTGTATGCATGCAAGTTTCTGAATATCAAAGTAGCGTACATCTCATAATTTATGTTCTAGCTGCTTCTGTTAAATATTGCAGTGATCTGGGTTTAGAATTTGAGGTGTGATTACAGTTACTGTGATCTGGGTACAATTGACAGAGAAGTGTTTATTTTGATTCAATCTTGACTGGTGAAATGGTGATTGGTTGATGCTGAAATTCTTGATGTTTGATTGATGTTATTTGTGGATCCAGTGTAAAAATTTATGAAATGTGGTCCCTGGAAGAAAGAGAAGGTTGTAGCCTTCTGCAAGTAGCAGCCTGTGTACTAGTATCTCAACTAGTACAAGAACTAAGGGGGTAGTAGCTCCCTTCCAAGAGAAACTGGAAAATGAGAGAGGGTTGTAGCTCTCTGCAGGTAGTAGCCTACGTACTGGTAAAGGACTGCACCAGTACAGAATCATTGTAAAAAGTTTCTAATTAAAAAGAAGATAGAGACGAATTGTAGCAGGTGGTTTTCACCCACATTGGATTTCCACCTTATATCTTGTGTTCTTGTTTGTGGTTGTATTTTGATCTGTTTTACTATTCCTGGTAACTGTTTATATGATATTGTTGCATAACTTAATGATCAACATCTGTAGAATAAAGTAAATTATAAATATGCATAGTATATGTGGGTTTCCTCATCTGAAGTTGCATATATACACGAGTTCATCTAACCGAAGTAGCGTATATGTTTTGGGTTTGAAAAAGAAAATAATTGATCAGATAATACTAATTCACCCCCCCCCCCCTCTCAGTATTATTTCCAACATCTATTGCTAGGTAATGCAAGTCATACCATTTCTGCGCAGGGTCCTTTCGTGCCCTGATGACCACATGGTAAAAATCTTCTTTAAACTCTGCGTAGCCCTACAGGTTGGCAAATACCATAGGCAACAATTGTGGCTTGTGATTGATGGCCATGTGGATGTTCATATCCATCAAGATCTAGAAGATATTGCTTTCCTTGATGCGTTTCACATCCTTGATCACCAACAGTAAAGCGTACTTCACTGCTTCTAGTAGGTCTTATGCGACCGAAGGAAATTGGCTATCCTCTGGCAGCTCCTATTCTACCAGCACAATAGACAACAAGATCCACGTGTAGTGGAATTTCTGGCTGAGCTCCTGTGCCTCGCGAAAGTTTTCAAGGAACTCACCACGGAGATAGTCTACCTAATTGAACTGAACTCCTTCGGCGCACTGGGCTACTAGCGGGACGACATGTGTCAGCACCTCATCGGTGCAACACTTCCTCATCACCTTCCCTGTTAAAATCTATGTAGCCACCTTTACAACAGGGTCACAAATGTTGGATATGGCATATCCACGCAACTTCTTTACCCACTTAAACTTCTCTTTCATGGCCTCTACGAGGGCCTGCTCACCACCTTTTCTGCCAAATATCATGGCCGAGTTTTCTCCTATGTAGGAAAACTATGTGATCCTATGGATCAACCTATTAGTGATAGGTATTGGATCCTCCAGCCATAGACACCCATCATGCACCAAGCATAGCAGCTTTTTGATGACCAATATTGTAACCGGGGTGCGGTTGTAGTGCAGCACCTATAGTAGATTGAGCAAACTTGCCTTGTCTACTCCTATGAGCCACTTCAACGACTATAATGTGGTCATTCCTATAGTTGTATCGATGATGCGATGCATCAGCTACTCGATCGCCAGGTGTGGGAACTTCTCAAGACCATCCAAGTCCCAGTCTTTGAATTTTAACAGTAGAACCCACCCTTAGTGCAGTCCTTCAAAAACAATTTCACCCAGCAGTAGAGGGGTTTTCAAGGGGACCTTGCTCTCTTCGATATCTTTTGGTACCTTGGCCTTGACCTTACATGGAGGGATGTATTTAGGCAACTGGGTGATAGGGTCAGCACCCTGGGCTTTAAATTCCTCCACATCTACTCCCACATCCTCATCATCCATCAGGATGTCTTTGATTTCTTCCTCCTCCTACTCCGGATTGATGGCTTTGCCCTTCTCCTGTGCGGTAGGCTTTGGTGGGTTTCTTCTTGGTGATCCATGCATCGGTATTGCAGGCTGCTTGTCCTTCTTATCCTTCGGGCTCTCCTTGGTTGGGGTCAACTTTGGTCTCGCTGTCGTCGATGATTTGAGGACTTCGAATAATACTTTGGCAACCTCGAGAGCAGCTTCTTTGGCCTCCATCTCAATTTCCTGCATCAACTCCTCTGCTTTGGTATCTATAGCTTTTTTGGGCACTGACATGATGTTTTGCAAGAACTCCTGTGTCTCCTTCAGCAATGTCTCAAATACTGAATTGGCTATTAGAACTTCGAAGTTCTCATGATTCATGTGTGCCTGAGATCTCAACAACTCAATTCTTGAAATGCCAAGTGTTTTTCGCTGGACAGCCACCTATAATTTATAGGCAATTTGAATTCAAATTTGACGGTTCCCCCCAAATTCAGTTCATTAATGCTAGATTGGCAACAGATTTTCAAGGATCTGAATCATAAATTTCATCTTAAATGATGGTCGCCCACTCCACTTGGCCGCCTTTCTACCATCCAATCATGAATAATGACTTTAACGGTCACTTTCTGGCCAACCTGCGTGATTTCTCCCTTGATAGCGTAGCTCCCTTCACGCTACCATGAACCCTGTGACACTTCCTTGCTTCGTACAATCCTCCAATCGCGCAGTTCTTGAACCCAGGCAGTGTAGTCTATAGTCCCGTGCCTCCTTTTAGCTGCCTGAAGCTCTAAGACTATGCTACCTTCATATAGTCACATGGCTGGACCACCGGTGTATGGCTTCAAGTGACTACCATTCACCTTTGGTAATCTCCTTCAATTTGACCAACAGAACCGCTCCTCCGTTGGTAATCTCCTTAATGACATAAGGCCCTAACCAGTGCATTCTGAATTTCCTTGGAAATTAATCAAACTTGTTGTCATTATAACAAAACCAGGTCATTTACGTTAAAGGTGTGCAGCCTAATGTGTCAATCATGCCATGCTTTTTTTCACTACTTTTGGACATTTTGGTGAAATCTAGCTAAAAATCTTTCTTCCTCAAGCTCAACTAGTTGCACGAGCCTCTCTTCTAGGGCTCCGTGATCCGTCATACCTGTGAGTGCCACTATGTGTAGACTAGGCACAATGTATTCCATGGGCATCATTGCTTCAACACCATATACAAGCCTAAAGCGTGTTTCTCCAGTCAACTTCATGCATGTCTTCCAATAGGCCCATAGTACCGCGGGTATGTGTAGGTCTCAATCGCTTCGTTGAGCGTTACAAACCTTGGTTAGTGCATTCTCTAGCACTTTATTGAATGTTTCCACCGTTCCATTAGCTTTTGGGTGATAAGGTGTGCTCTTCTCGTGATATACCTGAAATTCCTATATCAGCATGTTGATTGTTTCATTCAGAAAGTGCGTACCATGATCACTCATCAAAATCATTAGACACCTGAATCATATCAGTACATACTCAAAGAGGAACTTTGCAATAATCACACCTGTACAATCTTTTACAGGTTGTGCCTCCGCCCATCGATTCAAATACTCTATTGTGGTGATAATGTACCTTTCTCCCATCTTTCCTTGGGGCTGAATGGGTCCCACAAAATATATCGCCCATTTCTCAAAGAGTTGTAACGTCATAAGTGGAATCAAAGGTATCTCATCCCTCTACAATGGCCTACCAGTCCTTTGACACACATCACATGCTTTGTAGTACACTTTTGAATCCTAATGGAATGTTGGCCTCCACAACCCTACACATAAAATCTTCTACATGGTCGCTCTCCCTACATAATTCCCTCCCGCAGCGCCCCCATGAGCGTCTATGAGGACACTGCTTCTTTCAAACTCCGGTACATATCGTCGTAATATTTCATCGGACCCCATTTTATATAGGTGCCCAGCAATGACAAAAAAATCTACCGTGTGCACCATTAATTGCTTCTTTTACTGGATAGTGTATCATTTCAGGGTGGTTCATGTCATTAAGAAGTGTATGATATCCTCAAAATGACCATCTGTGACGTGCACTACAAATAGTTGCGCGTCAGGCAATCCTTCTTCCCATGTTTCGATGTGCGACAAATGGTCTGGTCCAGCATTTAGTCATCCAAGCTTCACAATAACTTCAAAATCATACTCCTGGAACAATAACAACCACCTACAGATTCTCCCCCCCCCCAACATAAGCTTATTGACTAGGTATTTCAGTGTGGAATGATCTATATACATCTTAGAATGGCCACCCAGGAAGTAGTGTCTAAACTTCTGGAGCACATATACCATGGCTAATCCTTCGTGCTCGATGGTGGTGTTAGGTTCCTATACCAATAGGTTTCATCTTTCATGATTGACAGTGGAAGGGCTAAATATGTTCATTATTGCAGGCTCCAAGGTTCCATATTTTGTGTACATACTATGAAAATTAAAAAATGAAAAGAGGGTATGCCTTAAAAGAATAATCAAAAGGCAAGAAAATCAAATGGTCAAGAGAAAAGTGAAAATGAACCCCAAACTAAAGACCAGGAAAGTGGCCAGTCAAAATGCCACTGCTATCTTTTGGCAGCATCATACTCTACAAATACTGCTGCTAATCATACTTGATGGATGGCCCAATAGTCTAAACTGGACCATGCCATGTTTAAATTGCTTGTTGCCAGAATAGAGAATGTTTCTGTCCAAACAGCTCAAGCTTGGCAGATGACTAGCTAGGTAGAGAAATGAAGGAGCCCAACTGCTTAATCTGGGTCCTTGGAAGAAATAAGGTACATTTAGATATGAGGGTCAGTAGAAAAAAAGAGAACATCAGGGTCTGCTAATTCAAGTGCACCCACTTCAAGTGAAGAAAAAATTTAGGTTACTAGGATGGTAAGTAGTGCAAGGTTGCAGAAATGGAGGGCCATCACCAATTGGCTTATCAAGTACAAAGGCTCATTCCACTCAGGGTATTGGCATCAAAAGCAGAGGGTGAAGGACAAAACATTGGAAGCATGTCTAATTTCCCCCTATTTTCCCCCAAACATCATTTACTAACATCCCTAAGGACCTTGAGATCTGCTCAAGTGTCCTGTTCCACTTCAGTTCATGACCAAGTACCAAGTCAAACCATGAAGTTTAGTCAAGAAAAGAAGCCACATTTTTGTATAAAAATCTTTGCTCTCATTTCATTTATCTTCCATTTCCTACGTTTTACCTCTTAAAACTTAGTCTTTACCCCTTCACTCACCTCACAATGTCATATTAACCACTAATGTATTATTTAGCTCCCTAACTACCCCCCTTCCCTAATTCTATTAGGATATATGAAAAAGGTTCCCAAAAAATATGTATAAATACCCTCCCCCTAGCACTATAGCTATATAACCCTTTCTTGGGAAATATTAACCCATCAGGGGTTAGTATTAACCCCCTTTGACCCTAAAAACTATGGATTCTCAAGCAAAACTCTGGCTAAAAGTCAAAAAATCCAAAACCCCGCCCTCATTAAACCTTTCCAACCCCTTTTCCGCGCTAAAGTTTATATTTGCAATGTTTTTTAATTAAAACATTAATAAATAAACAAAAACCCGAAAACCTTATGTTAAAAACCCACCCTCGCTTGATTTATTAAAATGTATTAATATAATGGGCGGGTCCCCCTCTGTTAATGCGTCGTCACATCATGATCCCCGCCAGTCGTCCGATCATGGGCGATCCAATCCAACGTTGGGCGGTCATTTCCCCACACAAAGTGTCCGACCTTTTGCGTCTGGGGGATTGCCGGTATTACCGTCGTACCCCCTCCACGTGTCAGCCTCCCGCATTGTTCAGAGCCCCCCCCGCCCCCTCAAACCGCTTACCACCTCAAGGGCCTCCGAGGAAACCACTTACCGCCCGTCCCCCGCGCTGACGTCACACCCCCGTCAGCGTGACGTCACCTCGCCTTTCCGCCACCGCGCCTCCACCTCACCTCCACGTCATCTGTCCACCCGTCTGCCCTGCCACCATGTCATCGCCACCTGGGCACCCACGTCAGCTACCACATCACCCTACCATACCCGGACCCATGATGATGTCAGCATGATGTCATCACCAAAAAGGCGCCAAAGGGCCAAAAATGCATAAAAAGACGTGAAATGACCGTTATTCATCATTTCCGGAGCGCATGCAAAAAACGTCGTTCAACGGCCCAAATTCAAAATTCACCCGCCAAAGTTGTTGCCGCCGTCATCATCGACCTAATTACCTACAACTAATCTAGCTCGACGCCTTCTGCACCATAAAAACCAGGTATTTGCCACAGGCGACCTTCTTTACCCGCATTTCTCCTATTGTTCTCCTAAATTCCTGTAAAGCAGCTCTGCAAAAGATCCTCACTGATAAATTGTCCACTAAAAACACTTAAAAACCTAGTAAAACCCCTGCACGACAAAACTCTGTGAGAAACCCGTGCCCTTCTGCAAATTCACCATAAAAAAACTAATCGGAGAAGCCGAGCTACTAGCTAAAAGCAAATACAACTGCTCCCTCATCCATGTTATAAGAAATTCCCTTGAAAAACCAGCTAATTAGCTCAAACACACTCTGGTTTTTCCAACAGAGTGCCCCTCAGTTCATCAAAGCCTGTAAAAGTTTCTTATACTCTCAAGTTGCTCACTGCCAAACACAAATTAGTAGGCATTCCTCAGCCTTTGCACCAATCCTAAACTCAAGTAAAACATCCAGTTGAAATCAGACATGGCCACTCCATCTGCACTGGATGTAGCTCTTGTGAATCCACCCAATAAAGAGCTTGAAGCTATGCCACTGGTAGACAGTGATTTCTTCATTGAAGATTTTATGGCAGAGAGGAACCAGTTACAGACCTTCTGCCAGCTAAGGAACGGTCACTTGGACAACAGTGACATGTATGGAATCTGGAAATCCAATTTGCCCACTTACTTCCTGCCATCTGTAAATGTTTTCCCTGAAGTCATTCACCTCTGTGCAGAAAACTATGACCAGAAGCTCTGAGCTGTAAAGTCTCCATATGGAAGCATCCTCTTTTACATAACACCAGACTCCATCAATCAAATGCTGAACTACAAGCAAACCCAGCTGCTATACCCACTTTCCATTAAGTACTTGCTGGATGAGGGCTCCAAGCTCTCTAGCACAGACATTGCTGCAATGGCCAAAAATTTCATGAAGGCAGACTGCCAACCCTCTGGGCCACCTCCTTTTTCATATACCAATTTCAATGAGGTAGGCAAACTGCTGGTGGACATGTTAACGTTTGTGCTGGGATTCACCACAAATGAGCATGTTGATGAAACTGTGCTGGTCATGCTATCTGCATAGAGCCTTGAGAAGCCCCCTGCTGTAAAATACAATTATGCCAAGTATATTGCCAACAAGATACATGACCAACTGTCAAGGCTGAAAAGGGAAGCAATATTTAAGTATTCATCATACATCTATCACCTGTTCATGTATTATCAAATAGATTGCTTCCAGTGCCCAATCAAGAAGTTAGACTCACAGGGTGAGAGGAGGTCTGTTATCTTCTAGTCTTCAGTCTTCCACCAAGTCCAGAATTCTCCCTATTCATACTGTGAATTTATTGACTAGTTTGTTTATCCAGTCACATGCCTCTTAAAGAGGACTCCTCCTGCCAGATTGTCCAAAGATATGCAGAAAATATTACAGCTGTCCAGGAATTACAAAATAGGTGATTGGTATTTATACCAAAATCACACAGTTATCAGAATCTATGGTTGTGAGCTCTGTCCCTACAGGCTCCCAAGGTATGTGCCTATGAGGTTGTTTGCCCTGGAATACTATAGACAACTCATAAACTCTGATCTGACACACTTCCACAGTGCCAAGAAGAAAGCTAATCTCAAATTCAGAGACCACCTAGGCCCATTCATCATGAACAAGAAAGATGGTTGGCAAGAGGCTGATCAAATATTGGGGTAGCAGCTCAAACTTAAAAGAAGCTTCTGGTGGGTCCCTTATGACCCTCAAGGCTTTATGAGTGCTAGGAGATTCAAGTATAGGCTGCTAGCCTATAAACATTGCCCATATCCACAAATAGAACACTTTGCCAACCAAGATGAATGGGTGCCTGAATCAATAGTAGAAGAATTTACTCAGGAAGAGAAAATGGAGCAAACTGTGAAAGATTTAGAAAAAACTCTTGACTTGGATTCTTGTCAACGGGTCCTATTCAAACAACCAGTCCAAGTAGGAGAAGGCACTTCCATTTCTCCAGCTGCACAGACTACCCAGCAAGCATCTGCAACCACCACTACAGCAAAGGGCAAAGAAATAATGGATGAACAACAAGAGACAGAGACAGGGCAGCCCAGCACCTCAAAGGATCAAACTCAAGGGCAAGCCCCTTTACAGCAAACTGGACCACCCCAAATCCCAGTTCTGCAAACTCCTCTCAATGAAGAGAGAGGAAAAAAGAGAGATAGAGAGGAGGTCACACCTCCAACTGGGTCAACATAGCAACCAGAAGCCAAGAGGCCAACGATTGACCCTGAAACAGAGGAGGGAGATATCAGTGAGGAAAGCGCAGAAAGCCACAGCAGAGAAAGGCAATCCAGCTAGCAGACTGCCACTAGCTCATTTCAGCTAGAACAGGCCATGCAGCAAGGCACAGAGGTATCCTCCTCAAGGCAGCAGGGCAAGAAACTAGCTGGGATCAAAGGAGGTTTCAGGGAGATTAAGGCACAGAATGAATTGTTTAGAGTGCAACTCTATGATCAATTCTTGAAGGAAACTCCATCCAAAAAACAAAGATTGATGGTTTCCTATGATATCAAAGAGGAAAAAATGATTTTTACTCATTTAAAGCCTAAAGTTCCACATCCCAAAACCTCTGTAGATTACTTTAGAACAAACTTAGAGGTCTTTTCTAAAGACATACACCCCATGGATCAGATAGAGCTACACAAACAGACTGGGGAAATGGTGTATGCCACACTTGCAGACAGGGCCATGCTGGCCCATCAATTAAAAGAAGCACTAAAGAACACAAATACACAGCTTGATTTGGAAAGGCTGCCTTCCTCTGCTAAGGACAACAGAATAAAGACTTTGGAAGACATAATCATTGATCTGGGACATGACCCAAAGGATCCAAAGGGTGTTAGGGCCCTTATGAAGAAAAAAGAGGATGACATTTCTGCACTGAGAAAGCAAGCAAAATTGCCTCCAACCATTCACCCTCAAACAACAGAACTTGCACAAGAAAAGCAAGTGGATGATGCCATGGATCTGCTTCTGGTGATGAATCAAAGAATATTGCAAATGGAAGTAGAATTAGAGAAGGCATTGCAGGACAAGCAAGGGGAGTCAACCTCCCAGCCCCCTCAAACATCTACAACTCTTGGACCTGCCCCTTCTACACAAGCAGCAACATCCCCTCCTGCCATTCCAGCACCAACCACAGCTACATCAGCAACAGGAGCAACAACAGAAGCAACAGCAGCAGCAGAATCCAGCATGAGTATGGAGGACTTGATGAAAGATGTCAAAGAGCTTGAGACTCAAGTAACAGAAATAAATGAAGCCAAGGATAGACTGGCCAAGCTAGAGACCAGCTATGATAAGTCCAAGATGACAGTGGCAAAAAAACAAAGAGAAATAAAGGCCTTGGAGGCCAAAGTAAAAACTTTGGAAAAGGAATTTCTCCTAGGCAAGACCTTAGCAGAAATAAAGAAGATAATTTGGGCCAAAATTGGCCAATCAATCCAGGACCAATGGAGGTCAATCCAGGCAATATATGAGTAGGTTGAACTAATAGGCATGGCTCATGTTGAAATACAAAGAGCCAGAACAGCACTAGGAATCATGCCTGAGCAAGCCAATAAAATTATACATTTCCTCAATAACCGCACTAAGGAGGAATTGGCAGCTCTAGAGATAAACAGCAGAACAAACACCATCCTGACAGCTAAGAAAGTGTTGACCTTGAGGAACTTCACTCAAACTCTGGAAAGAAAATGTCAGGAAATGAAGGCAGAAATTGATGAATTCAGGGCAAAAATGACAGTGTTACAGGATAAAGGACTGCCAAGCCTAGTGACTGGCACAGGACAACTGCTGTCATATAATCAGTATATGACAAGGATCAACAATTATGTTGAAAATCAAATAACAGCATCCAGAAGCTCCACAGAAGAAGCAGGGCCTCGCTCTAGGCAGTCTCTGTATGACAAATTAGAAAATATATTTTTTATTAAGCATGAGATAAATCATATGTTTGAGGTGCCTCCAAACTTCTACAGATATACAGAAGCAGATGAAACACTGGTGAAAATAAGGAGGCATCAGCTACCTCCAGCTGATTGGTGGCAGGAAATGCTGGGAATTCTGCCCAGATAATGCCACTATGTTATTCCTTTTTTGAGAAAAATCAAGTCTCGGTCACGGTACAGGTCAGCAGACAGATCAGCACGCAGGTATCACAGGAAGCATCCGTACAAGTGACTCACCAAAGAACCCAGACAACAGACTCAATTAACGCATAATTAAAGGCACAGCTACAACCATCTTTCCTGAGCCATAAAGTCAAAAGTTGTCTGACAGAAAGATAGCTACCATCTCAGCATTAAATGTTGTAGTTATTTCCTTCATTTACTTTTTGTAAGAGAGTTGATCGTGCAATTTATTGCACAATAACTCACTATTGAGATATTTTGTATCCCATTTTTTGTATATATATCCCCTCAAAGAACGTATTGAGGGTCGGTTGTAGTGAAAACTCTTTCTGAAGAGCTCTATTGTATACTTGAGACATTTTGATAATATAAATTGTTGGTGGAGTTCCTGGTTCCTATCCTGTCTGAAGGTGGAAGTGAATGGCTCTGTTATGCTACAGAATTCCTGTGTCATTTGCTGGAACAATAAGTTATTCTAAACTGTGTATGTGTTTTTCGGTGTATTCCATAATTCATATGTTTTCATGATCATAATAAATAGAGAAAAAGAATAGCCTAGGATTTGTTTAAACACCCTATGCTCAATCTCTATTTCTAAATATGTTTTCTTCTGGATTAGCCATGGATATGAATTCTTAATTGCTCATGTCTAAACTAATTCTATCATTGTGAATATTGTTTAAGAATTCTTAACTACTCTTAAGCAATACTTTCACTTTTCCTTTTTTAGCATAGTGAAATATTCTTAATTGCCTTTCACTCACTAATTCCATAGCTTCATTTCATCAATCTAAGAAATTGTTCCATAGATGCCTATCTGGCTCTGCAGCAACACTCTGCCTTCATAAACATTCTTCAGTAGCACACTACCTCAACTCCATTGCCCAATGGACCAAACTGTTCTATGATCTATATCTCAGCTCTGTTTGAATTCACCAACCCACCAAACTCTAACAAAACAGCACACCATAACTAGCCTAAAATCATCCACCAACAAAGCTAAATTATAAAGAGAGAGCCCTCTCTGCTTACAGGTAGGCTAGGACCTGTAGCTAAAAGATTGGTCAGTGGTTACCTCGGCCGTATTCCCTTTAGGAAGCAGGGAACAACTTGAGTGCTAACAGGTGGAATAGTTCTTCTCCACCTTGGATAACCTTCTACTTGCGAACATTATATGATGGTCCAAGTCTCCTCCGCCAGCTTGTGTCAACATTACTCCCTGCGCTATACATGATGCATCAACATGTACATGAAACTCTTTCTTCCAATCTAGGAAGACTAAAATTGGTGCGATGACCATCTTTTCCTTCAATACATCCAAGCTTCTCTTACAATCCTCATTCCAATAGGCGCGGTAATCTGGGCATAGCCTTTGATAAACTTCTTATAATATCCAGTGTGCCCTAGGGTAGCGCATAGTTGTTTCACACTCCTCGGTGCTTCTAAGTTAAGTATCACCATAATCTTCATGGGATCTACCATCATTCCTTGTCTACAAACCACATGACCCAACAAGGTCCCAAAAGGAATACAAAATAGGCAGTTCTTTAGATTGAGCGCGATCTAGTATCTTCAGCAAGTATCCAAAATCAGGTGCAAGCTTGCTATATGGTGTTTCACCAGCCCAAACACAGTCCAGTCATCAAAGTACACTTCTAGAAACTTATGAATAAATTCCTTGAACGCCGCAACGACTACAAGCAAAAAAATCATAGGCACATTCTTCAATCCAAAAGGCATTACAGTGTATTGAAATCACCCCCACTCAGTCACGAAGGTTGTCTTGCTCCTATCCTCTAATGCAATTTTGATCTAATGATACCCAGAGAACCCATCAATGAAGGAATATGTTTCCTGGCCACCTACATTGTCCAACACCTCATCAATGAATGGAGTCAGGAAAGGATCATGTACACAAGAATCATTCAACCTTTTGATATCTACGCATATCCTTATTTCCTCCTTATACTTCTTTTCATGTACAACCATTGAGCTTACCCAATCAGATTCTTCTACAGGCTCAAAGATGCCTACCGAGAGCATCTTGTCTAGCTCTAAGTGGACCTTCTCCTCATACTTCAGATTGAGACACTAAGGTCCTTGCTTAACCAGCTTCGCATTGAGCTTCAACGTAATTTTCATAAGACCTAGGTCTCCTGTTATCCATTTTAGATCCGTAAACTTTGTAGGAAACAAATCTTCGTATTCACGGAGTAATTCAGTGACCTTATCCACCATCGCGTCATCCCAATAATCTCCAATCTTCGTGAATTTGGGCTCTACCTCCGTACCAATATTTACTTGTTTCATTTTTAGTGGCACGGTTATATCAAGATTCTCGATCTATGGTCCTTCAACCTCCCGGTGACCTTCTGTTTCAGGGATGTTAACCTTTTTTGGAACCTCATCTTCTTCTTCAGCGGTTATGTTATAGCATTCCAGTGCGTGACTCAGCTAAGCAGTCCAATTGGGTTGAATCAAGTCCAAAGGATCCTGTGGTATCCTAAAGATCATTGCTTTCACTTCTTGTAGTGCTTTGTCAATACAGTCAAACCCATCTTCAAAGCTAAATGTCATTATGAATCCTCCGCGCAAAATATCCCATTCACCTGTACCATGGTGGAGCTCTGTTTCTAAGTACCAGTTCATCGGGATGACATCTAGGGTGTGATAGAACAAGTGCACCCATTCAGGTTGGGGCTTCGCACCATAAGCCTCAGCCCATTTGGCCAAGTGAGTGCGTCGATCATCCTTCCCATCATACTTGTTTTTCATTTGCACCTTCGACTTCCCAAAGCATGTTCTCATCATCCTCCTACATTCACACCAATCATCAAAGCTACCATTGTGCGTACCCCACCACCTTGCGGGCGTAGCAACAGTGCCTAGTCCAAAGCCTAGAAGCATTGCTTCTCTGGTACCTCCCTTTTGAATATATCCAAAAATATGTCTACATCATTCAGGCCATCATAAGTGGGCAGATTTCTTACCTCTGACGACACACAGCATAGAGATGGGTCATCATGTTACAACTTAGCATGGTTACTTCTTGTAACTGATTATGTCGGCACTCCAATTCTTCATCAGAGTCTGAGGTGTAGGAACTCTCACGGTCCCGTGTAATTCGTCCATCTGCTGTTGGATTCACCCAATCTTGGTCTCACGTTGTTACCTTATATATATAATCTAGATCATCATCACTCTCATAATCGGGGACTAGTTCATTATAGCACAATCCTTTAGCAAGATCTAGGGGTACTATTACATGGAGTGATTTCCTCTCAAATATCATCTTCTGCTTCTTTAGTTTGATTACCCCATTCATATCGGTAGCCTAATCAATGCCAAGGAGCACAGGCTAGGGGTTGATATCATCCATAATTTCTATTACTTCAAAGTCAGTCAACGCACTCGCGCCTTCAATATCTATAGTCACCCCTTGCAGTCGCCCTATGGGGATGATCTTCTATTGATTCGCCATCCTTAACTGAATCGGAGAGCACTACAGCGCGGGTCTTCCCATTCATTCCCATGTCTATTTTAGTAGGATGTTTGCATCTGAATCCAAATCCAAAATAACCTAATCCATTTCGTACTCTCCTATCTGTGTGGTCAGTCTCATCTCTCATCATGTCCTTGTTTTATGCTTACCAATATTTCATACCATGCGCGGTTCACCTAGGGTGTTTCCGACACATCTATTTATAAGCTCCTGTAATCCCTTCACAACCTTGCTGTCACGCAGCAACTTCATGTAGGTCTCTAGAAAGGTTGTAATCATAGAAGGGTCCATTTCCTAATCAAGCTTATTCTTCCTTCATGAGGTGGAGGCTTAAACGAAGCTCTTCTTTGCTTCCATGAACATTTCACGTGCGCACTCTGAATCAAATTCAGCCTCCTTCGCTGGAGCTTTGCGAACCCATGCGCTATCTTCGAGTTGTTTCCCTTTATCATCCCCTATTGAAATTCCACTTCAGAGCACTATATTAACGTTTGGATCCTCTTCGCGAGGCTCAAACCTCATCATTTGCAAGTTCTGAGTCAGTTAAGGTGGTAGCGCCCCTTTGTCACGTATCAACATAGCACATTCCCTTGTTTCATGATCAAACATAATGCAATATTTACATGATGGACATGTTGGGTTAGTGTAATCGTGGACATAGTGTTCTAGTCCTCTTTAATTGTAGCAGATTAGTTGTCCTCGACCTCCATCAGGTCCTCCTCCACCTCGGCCTCGTCTACGCCCCTGAAAACCTGTTCGCACCATCCCTGCTCTCTGATCAAGGGGGCATGTTTTGACTTGAACCCTATAGGCGGGTGTTCTGTCCATCATCAATTCATAACTTCTGTAGTTGCACTCATCATGCCCTACCGACCTACAGAAGTTGCAGAACAGTTGATGTGGAGTTCGTACAAACTTATGCAGCAAATGACAGTTATCCATCATATGTTTCTTGTGCTACCAGACATATAACACACCACAACGTAGGCCCCTCACTTGGTCCTACTTGAGCTTCCAGCCTCAAATGCATCAGTGCCCCTCCTATAGTGTAATTCGCAAAGACTAGGTAATGGTCCTTGTCATGCCCATGACCCTTGCATTTCAGGCATCATACCTCTTCACGCACCTCTGGTTGAACTGTCCTATCCTGCTTCAAGCTCTACATTTCAATGAAAATATTTTACAACTGCGCATAGATCTGTTGAACCCCTAGATTTGGATCCTGCATCAGTGTTTCATGCAGTCTCATTGCAATATCCAAGGCCTTTGCATAAGTTGTTATCTTCTGTTGTGATAGTGCAACCCTTAAGTGTGGCAGGAGCGAAGCCATGAACCATTCGCGTTGTTGTCCATCTATTAAGTTCATATTAGCTTCGCAGATTTTACACTTCAATCTCTCATCTAATTCACAAGGTGTCTCACCTGGTTTCATCGTAATTTCCTTGAACCCCACAATCGAGTGTGCCTCAAATTTAGGCCTACTGAACTCTTTATTTAGCATGGTTTGGATGTCTTCCACCCCAGCATTTGGGTTATCATTAGAGTACTTGATGTACCAAGTTAGCGCGTGATCCTGTACAACACTAACCAGTGTTTCCTTCTTCATGTGATCATATGTAACGCCCTGATCTTCCCATAGAGATTTCACAATGAACTAGAACTAGTCAGGGTCCTCATTTCCCAAGCCTTTAAACAAAGGTAGCTTCACTGAATTTGCCATGTTGAACTACGCTGGAGGTGGTGTGGGTGAAGTCGCAGGTGATGGTGGTGAAGTTGGAGGTGGTGTGGGTGGAGGTGGTAGTCGCGGGAAGCCTTGTCTTATTAATGGGATAGCGCTTCACAGAGAAGCCTACACTATTGCCTCTTCATCACCTAATGGAGGTGAAATCAATGGACTATATTCAGGACCCTTTCTTCCTTCATTTCTGTAAGTCTTTCTACTTCACGTAGCTCTGAACATCAAGGTAGCTGCATAACCCATTTTTTGCACAATAATATTTTATTCTAGGTATTCAAAGACTTCAAGTATATACCTCGTGGACCCTTGAAAAAGTGACACTCCACCTCACTATAGCTGACTGAGGTATCAACCGCAAATTCAGTCACAAATCCTCTATGATGTGATCGAGCCAATGATCGACAGTGCGGGCGATCTTATCCTCGAAGGCTTCCATCTCTGTTGTAACTCCGAAGTCCAAACAATAGGACCGTCAAGTCTCCAACTTCCTTGGCTATCTACCATCTTCACGATCCACTCGTATAACTCAACCTGAAAGGAACAGAAAAAGATCTCGTGGATATTTGTAAATAGGTACTTGTCCAGCCACTGTTCCTTTATCAGTTACGGCTTTATGTTCTCCTACGCCACGAATTCATGGATCTTCCTATCCAACCAATCTATGATCTCTTTCTTAGTTGGATTCCAATGATACGACATCACACATCTCTTATGCAGATTCTAGTCCTAGAAACCGAACCATTTGTTTGTTTCATGGGGCTTGACCCAGTTTCAGCGTTAGTTAGCCAAACAAATCCCTACACTACTACCCCTTTCGACATCAACCCGTGGAGCGCGGGTTGAAGTCTCACCTAAAGTAATATGGGGGGATGCTGGAACCAAGTTTCTGCACCCTGAGATGGTCGCGATGTCAGTTGATTCCTCCTATTCCTAATTTCATGTAGGTCCTTAAGTTCTAGGGCTTTGTTTGTCTAGCCCTTTATTCTGCCCTTTAGTACCTCTGTGAAGGGGTACGATTGGCCTTCGTGAAGGGGTACTTGTGTTCAATTAACCAACGGAATTACATACATCCACGCATCACATAAGCATTATAAATAAAATTCATACACAACTGAAAAGATGCATAAAAAGGAAACAAAGACCTTGAATTTGTAAAATGCTTCTCTTTATTGATATCATCAAATGATTACAGACTTTATCTGCCCTGTGCATAGCTACAGGGATCTGTGCACTCAGTTGCAGACTTCCACCCTAGGCCTCTACACACACAGTTGTAGGGGTCTGTGTACTCAGCTGCGGACTTCTACCCTAGGCCTTTGCGCACTCAGCTGCAGAGCCTCTACCTACTCTATGACCCGAAACTTAGACTTCTTGCCTTATCACTAAATACTCCTTCTACAACTCATGACTCCTCCAAAGTACTTAAAGCTTACTTACTTAGCTCTTTCTATACAATCCCATGGTTCGCAGACCATGGGTAGATATTTTATAGCCGACTTTACTTTACAAAATAAGGGCGGACAACCCTTTGTCGCTCTTGACACCTTCGGCTCCGCAACCACAAAATGTGGAGACTTTACAACTTTATTACAAAAGTTGACCCAAAACATGAGCTTTTAGCCCTAAAACTATCCTTGGGGGATCCCATTCCCAACACCCTCATTCGAATATTCCTCCAGCAATCACACTAGCTCTTAGTACAAGCAACCAACTCATGAAGATCAAAAGGAAACCGAGCAAGTGACTGTCACAGAGTTAGTTTATCTCGTGTTTGGGAGCCGATCCTCCCTAGATTTAAGGAAATAGTTGGAAACTTCATTTGTATAAATAAAGAGGCTTAGAGTCTCATTAAGATTCTATTTTTTTTTACTGTAAAAACACTAGTTATTTTTTAGCTTCAAACTTGTGGAAGACATTGCTATGTAATTTTTTGTTTTGATAATGTGAATGAGGATTTTCTTAATCCATTACTGAGTTAACTCAGAGCGTTGAAATTATTAGGTTATGACCCAACCCTAGCAACAAAGGCTCCTCTTCTTGTATTTGTATTCTTAGATTAATCTCATATATTCATGGTTAAATTGTCTTTAGAAGTATTTCATTACAAGTAGTGTAGATTTGATTAGTTTGTTTATTAGTTTGCTTCCATTTGTGCCTTACTTCAAAAGTAATTTAGAAGAGATAAAGGAACATAAAAAAGTTTTCAATAGGTGTTTTGGCCTCACTTCTTCCTTCAGGGATCATCATTTGAGGAAAGGACTCCTATGCAGCCCCAAAAAGACAGAATTTTACTTTCTCATAGAATTTAGAGTGTTTTGTATTTAAGCCAACATTTGATCAGTTTGCAAGAGTAATATTTAGTTCTTATTTCTTCCATTTTCTGTCTTGTAGTAGACCTCATCAATGATTCCATCTTATTCTGCAAATTTTCCTCATGCATTAAGTAGAAAACTAGCTCACTAAAATCTGTTTTCCTAGCTTATTGAAATTCTTCTTGTTTACATGATTTTTGGGAAAATATCAATGTTTGATGCAGTGCAGGTGTTTTATAATTAAAGAGAGATCTCATAGCCAGCAACTTCCTTCCAACTTCATCCATACATGATCACTCCTTGCTTTCACTAAGACCCTCACCAATTTCATCATTTTACAGGGAAACCTCTCCAGAATGTTGAGAAAATACAACCATCTCCCAACCTTGGTTTCAAGTTCTAAGTCATCCTAGGAATTTTCTCACCTCATTCCATCCACCAACCACCTTCCCTAAGCCTTCCATCACATTCATCACCCATAATTTTACTCTCAGCTATATCTTGTAGAAATACAGGGAATCCTGTAGGTTTTTAGAACATCCTGGAGGTTTTTCTGTAGTGGTTTGTTTTGAGGCTGAATTGAGGGAAAACCCTCTAGGAAGCCAGACAAGTTCACCTAAGGGTCTCCCAAACCTTCCAACCATCCACCATCATTCCTAAGCTACCTGCCACATCACCAAAAGAGAATCGCTTTCACACTCTTTCATATAAAAAATAAAAAGAAAAATATATTTATTCTAGCCATTCACATGCACAGTAGTAATGTTTGACGTTTTGAACTTACATGCTTAGGATAGTATAATTTCATTCATGTTAACTTATCATTCTTGTTGAAGCAATGTCTCTTAGTAGTTAGTTAGGAAATGGTGTGTTTTAGCATTGAATTTCAGCCTTCTTCCTTACTCCAGTAGACAAGCTTTCTCTTGGACTAGATTTCTCTTTCCCTCATCAATAATCAAGCTTCTTCTGAATCCATAGAAGTATGGCTTGAAAAACCCTAGCGGTCTCTCACCAGTTGAACAGTGAAAAAAGGGTAGAACCATCACTTTTACTTGTGTATACAACATTGTCACCTCCAAGTTTTTACGAACTGCGGGTTGATAAAGTAAAGTTGGTATCCCCAGGAGTTGCATCATTCTTTTTGCAATACTTGTGCTCATCACTTTTTGGCACCGTTGCTAGGCAAGTGTCTGAGTAAATGTGATTACTACTTTCTTTCATACATTTCTTGTTTCTGACATTCTGCTATTAGTTTCATTTCTACAAGAGTAATTTAGTTTTCTTTCTTTTCCATTCTGCGTTCTTTGCTTTCCTTTCCATTCTACAAGTAAGATTTCATTCAGTCAGCTAGTTTTCATTCAGTCTGCAATTTCAATTCTGCAATCATTTTCAAAGTTTGAAAAAATCACAAAACAAAACAAAAACATTTTTTTCATGCCTCATAGTAATAGGGATAACTTAGGGAAATTTTTTCCAAATACCCCCACTGCTTCAAACAGCCAACCTTCCCTCTTCTTCAGTGGCTGTGAATTGGAGGAACCCTTAGGTGAGCAACCAGAAATATTTGAAGAGCCTACAGGGGAAGAAGAAGAAGAAGAAGAACCCATTCCAACTAAACCAATGGCTGAAAATAGAAATGATAGAGGAAATATAGAAAGAGTTTAGGGTGCCTTCCCCATCAGGAAACCAATGGGGATAGTAAGATGAAGAATATAAGCCCCTCTTCCCTTCCTCATTTACATGGCTTAACCTCAGAAGATCCATACACTTTCTTATTTGAGTTTGTTGTCATATGCCAAACCTATGACTACACCAATGATGAGAAAAACTTGAAACTATTCCCATCCACTCTCAAGGATGCAGCATTGCGCTGGTTCATTGGTTTATCTAGGGATAGCATCACAACTTGGGCTCAAATGCAACAAGTCTTCAACAACAATTGTCAAGACTATTGTAGGTCTAAAGACACTAAAGAGGAAATTTTTAGGATGACCTTAAGGCATGATGAATCCCTAAAGGACTATGAAGAAATATTCTAGCTGAGCTACAAAATGGTCAGGTGCACACTTGACCCTGATTCAATGAAGCTAGTCGTGCTTAGAGGAGTAAGGGAAGATCTTCTTGATATCCTAAACTTGTTAACAAGAGGGGATATATACCAGTTACCCTATGAGGATATCAATAATGTCCTTAGAAACCATTCTAGGGAAGCTAGGAAAAAGGGTAGGGGTAGTCAACCTATGGTCAGTCCATCCTCTTCCAATGCATCCATCAAGGGTGAAATTGGAAACATGTTGGAGGATTTTAAGAGTAAGATGATGCAAACCCTTACCCTACAGATGGATACTATGCACATTAAGAGAAAATAGGAGAAAGCAGAGAGAGCCTTAGCCATTTTCTGCCCTAGATGCACTAGGAGGCACGCTAGGAATGAATTTCCATTGAATTCGATTGAAATCTACTCTGTCTGTGAAGAAAACCACTACACGGACAAGTGCCCTTCTCTACCTGGACTAAAAGTTGTATATCAAGGAGATGAAGGGGTGACTGAACAACTCTGCTACATAAATCCAAGGAGACATCATGGGCCTAGGCCATACCAGTAGGGCATGCAAGGGTCACCCCATGCATATTACAACCCCAACCAGACCACATCCATTCCCTCTTGGGGGGGACCTACTCATCCTTCCTCGTCTACACCTCCTCCTTGGTCTTCACACCTCAGTATCATTCCCAGCCAACTAGCCAGTCATTTCAACCATATGCTCCACCACAGCCTCAGTGGAATGCCCTACCCTAGGGGTGGAGGCCCCCATACAACAATGCTCCAACTTTATTGCCTTCATCACCTACTCAACCACAGCTGTTACACTTTTCTCCACCTAAACAACCCCAAATGCCTACCCAGCCAAATCCAAACCTGAACAACAAACAGGCACAACCGGTATACAGTGGAGAGACATCCTATCTAGGTTATGCTGTAGAAATTCAGGAAATCAACCTAAGATCTAGGAGCGTACTCCTGAAAAACCAACCTCTACCTCCACCTATGGAGGTTGTAAAAGAAAGAGAGGAAAGCATGCCTAAAGTAAATCCACCACCCTTTCCTGAGATATTAACCCAACCACTCCAACCTACCCCAAAAGAGACTGAACTTCTAGGAGAATTGAAAAACCTACATGTCAAAATTCCACTTCTCCAAGCTATAAGAAATGTATCTATTTACAACAAGTTGATCAAGGATAAGTGCTTCAAGCATCCAGGGAGGCGAAAAAGAGATGCCCCTACCATTAATGTCATTAGATAGCTGTCTAACTTAATGCTAGGGTAGGTAATCTGTCAAAAGTATTTGGACCCTAGAAGCCCTATAGTCGATGTGCACATCAATGGCACCATTGTCCCGCACACTTTAACTGATCTTGGGGTTGCCATTAATGTGATGACCAAGGACACCATGCTCAAGCTCAACCTCCACGGTTCATTGAGAAAGACCACAACAATCCTACAACTTCCAAACTGCTCCAGAGTGACCCCTGAGGGGATTGTGGAGGATTTGATGCTCTCCATTGACTCTTGGGAATACCCTATAGATTTCCTAGTTCCCTAGTGTAAGGCCAAGCTTACTGATTACCATTTCATCCTTGGGAGGCCATGGTTAGCCACTATCAATGCCTACATTAGCTGCAAGGCTGGAAATATGACTATCAAGAATGGGCATATGTCCAAGCAGTTAGTCCTATATCCTCCTTCTCAACCATCTCTAGAACATGACTTACCTTTATGGTTGGAAGAGGAGGAAGAAATGAATTTTATTCCACCCAACTCTATACCTTAGAAACAACCATGGGAGGGGGACAACTAGATGAAGATGGTTTGATTGAACACGTACTCCAAATTCCAACTCCCAGTACATTGTTCTTAGAAGAAGTAGTGAAGGAAACCTAGAATAACCATCAGATTCATCTATTCTTAGATGATTCCAAGCCATAAAATTTGGCCCTGAGAGAACTTTGAAAATCAACCCATCTCTTTCTGTTCACCAAGAAGAAAAGTTGTGCGACATGATAAAGGAATATCTGGATGCCTTTGCTTGCAGTTACAAAGAAATGGAGTGCACCCCTCAGTGTGTACTCACCACATTTATATCAAAGAAGGGTACAAACCAGTCTGACAACCCCAAAGGAAGATGAATTCAGCTCTCAAGGATATAGTCAAAGAAGAACTGCAAAAGTTACTAGATGCGGGATTCATCTACCCTATCTCAGATAGTGAGTGGGTCTCTCCTTTGGTGTTGGTTCCAAAGAAAAATGGTAAGTGGAGGATTTTCATCAACTACAGAGAGTTAAACAAAGCCACAAAGAAGGACCATTTCCCTCTACCTTTCATCGACCAAGTGCTAGATGGCCTGGCAGGGAAAAAGTTTGTCTCTTTCCTAATGGATTCAGCAGGTACAATCAAATCCAAATCAGACCAAAATACTAGGATGAAACCACCTTCACGTTTCCTTGGGTTACTTTCGCCTATAGGGTCCTGTTGATGCCTCGAAATTGTAGCATCAATATCGGGGAAAACCACCAGGTCCGGACCTTAATGCAGCTACTTTTCCGTTTTGTATGGTGGCTCCGACTAGAGATAATGGGACCAGTTTACCAATAATGAATAAAAAGGGGATGGATAAGTGACTGGTTTTCTAATAAGTGATAATGGATGCATGATTTAATCTAAAAATCAAAATACAAATAACTATTCTATACCGGGAAATTTCTATTCTTAAGTGCAACGTTTGATAATCGGTGTTCATAAATAAGCATATAGATGACTCTATTTGATAAACATAGACAATTCATTCACATAATAATTGCTTTGTTCAAATAGTTGAACAAAGTAATTAATAAAACATTGTTACACTTGTCTTTTATATATTATTGATACATGATGACTAAAAGAAAAGCATCTCGTAAACATCCAATAGTGGAAAATATAAAGAATGTTGTTGAAACACATGCATATATTCAATAATAGCAAGAGTAATCAAATAACAATTCACATAAAAAGAATGAATTAAAAACATTGATAGTAGTACCATATGTGCTCCAAATCATTCCCAACATCAATTGCAATTCGAATTCCTTCTTTCAACTCAGAGATACTTTTAAATAAAGGCAGTAGTGCACATCCACATAAAAGCTTCCTTGTCAAAAATTGGAATAATTGGCCCAGTCTTTATAAACAATATACCTAAAGTAAAGTAGTGCAACTTCAGGTTTGAGTCTTATAAAAAAACTGAGGACCCTTTCTAAATGCATGAAAGGGTCTATAAATACTTAATTAAACTAACTAACTACAAAAATAAAGTGCTATTTAATTGGTATAACTTGATATTGAATATCTCCTCCACAGCAATTTGGTAGTCGGCAGCATGAATCATCACTCTGGTTGTTTTCCCTTTGATCTGAGTTGGCATATCGCTAGCATCCCCACTTCTTGAGGGCGACTGAGACGAGAATGGAGCTAAGCCGAGTATGTGGCATCGTGTATATTAGGAATGATACACCCGATTACATCTGTTAGACACTTGAGGGCGGCTCTATGGCTGTATGGTTTTACTAGGAATAACCAATAGGTGTCCCAAGTTAAACTCTGAATACCTGTAATCAACCTTCCATTCTTTTCAAGCTCCTGATAACATGATTGCTCCAATGTTTTAACCGATAGAAATTTACCTGGTGTACATTGCGAGATCATATTAGATAAATAGAGAGTATTGTTAATTAATTCAATCAAATTACTTGTGGATAATTTGCATCTAGAAACTTATTTCTCTGCCTTCATCAACTGGGACTACCATTCCAAGAATAGGATTTCTTTATGTGATTCTAGGATTTTAGGCAAATTTGTTGCCTGTCCCTCACTGGTGTCTTGCCAAGTAAGAAAATCTGTTAAGGTCTCATCGGCCTGCTCTAAGTCCTATCTAGCATCAACTGATTTATCGATTATTGATGTTGTGATATCACAAAGGGGTTAAACTTGAGCAATTTTATGACACAATAGTCTTATTTGTGTTACCAGTGCCTTATTAATATGTAGTTCTTCTATCCTGAAATCGGTAGGCTGCAGAAGACTCTTGAACTTCTCTATTTGAAGTGATAATTGAGCAATTCACTCATCTTTTGTCTTTACCATTAGTTCATTCATCATCTTCAATTTTTCCAATGCTTCCGATAATTCTTTCTGCCTTTGAATCATGCTTGAATCTACCCTCTGTTTCTCTTCAAGTAGCTCCTTATTCAGTTGATTATTTAACTGCTGCTGAGTTGACAATTGCTGTTCTAATTGTTCAGCTTTCTGTTGTGCCTCCGAAAGCTGTGTTTGTAACAAAATGATTTCCTGGTCTTTTTCTTTTAGAAAATTACTCACTTCTGATGCCTTGTCCATGGTAGCCGTCGAATAGGCTCCAGCATACTAGGATAGGTTTGTTAGGTCATCGGAAGGATCGAACTCCTCTTTCCAAACTACGTTGGTTGTCTCTTTTTGTTCGGGGAACAGGGGAGGTTGATCAATCCTTCTCCTTTTCCGCTGTCTCTTTAATATGGCCCTGTGTTTTGGGCTGTAAAAGACATCCAATGGAGGTATATCCTCCACCTGCAAAATGATTTGATCCGAAGGATCTTTCGGAATTATTTCCAAGTCTGTACTAGGGGGTAGGCCGCTGGTTCCTTCACTTGGAACCTTTTTTGACGTTGTATCTTATGTATCTGTCACTTTGGGTGTATCAGAATCTTTTGAGCTTTCCAGATTTCTTATGATGGAGTCGAATTGCTGCCATTCTTTGAGCAATTTCAGATCAATCTGGGTATCGACATTCACATCCTTGCTGCTCTTATCCTGCTCTTTTTTCTGTTCCTCCTCATGTATTTTCTCTTGCTCTTTCCTTTGTGCTTCTTCTTGTTCTTTCCTTTATATTTCCTCCTGCTCTTTTCTTTGGACTTCTTCAAAAAATTCTGATGTAGTAGGAGGTTCGTCGGTAAGTCAGTGTTCAGGCTCGCTTGAGTGTGTCATCAGGGCAGTAGCTAGTAAATCTAGAGGCAGAGTTTGCAACCTCTGCTCTCTGAGTTTGTTGAATTCTACTAACCTGTCTTCATGATACCTCATTTCAGATAGTGTTTGAACCTGAAATAATGACTCCACCGAAGAAAATAGGTCATCAAACTCATCTTCTTTATGTTCAAACTTAGTGAGTTTTGCCTGTTCAAGTACATTATAGACGATTTTCCTTGGATCAAATCGTCTATTAGGAAGAGTAGCGAGATTCAGTATATTTATCTTTTCTGCTTATTTCTCTGCATGCTTATAGTCATGTAGAGTGTAAACACCACACCTTAGAGGAAAAGGAGGCCAAACTTTCTTCTTTGAATTCCTCAGAGTTTTGGTTGCTCCTGCGTATGTAATCTAATATGTTATTTCTATAGCCAATAGTTTGTCGGATATATACAAGGAAAGAACATGAGGCCTGGCAAGGCTGCCGAAAACTCTTATATATGTAAATTTATCTTCTCCGAACCAGTTTCCTAAGGCGGTCAAGTTAATCTCTACTTGTGAGGAAATCTTTGGAGCAGGTTTGTCAAAAATTGCATAGTAAATGGGCAACATAAAACCATTGCAAACTTGATACAGGTGGTCTTTAAAATGGGATTTCCACAACTTCTGGTGATATATATGAATCGGCATGGGGTGTTGTAGAGTCCATCTCCACCCTAGCATAGGAAATTCGGACTTAAAATAGAGAGTATCTAAGATGTAGGCACTATAATAAAATGGAGGAATAGACCTATCGGTAATGCGAGTTTTATTTCTGAACTCAAGAATCGCAGTTGCTAACTTATCAGATAATATATTCCCCCAATCCATTATTTCGCTATTGACTGTTGCTTCCATTAAAGGAACCATCTCTATTGAGAATTTTGAGGAATCATGCAACCCCCAAATCCTACACATCATCACCCCAACGTAACAATAAGGAGAACATAATTAATCGACGGAGTACTTACCCGAGGACTCATGCTTTTGACTTGTGGGGTTCTGTCTCCATTCCCGTATAGGTGTTGATTCAATTTCATTTTCATCTCTGAACTTCTCAAGAAATTCTTTGTTATACTTCTTCTGTGGTTCAGGCAAATGGTACATTTGTCTCAAATCATTGGGTTGAAACGAACCAAAGACTCTCCCGTCGATTGTGCAAAATGTTTTGTTTGTAACCGGGATTTCCTCAACTGCCCACCTTACTACATCTGTGTATGGAAGAATTTTCTCTCGAGCCGTTATTCGATGTAAGTAGGGATCGACTAAATCCTTTAGGGTAGCTTCAGACTTTCGGTTTGAACCTGCTATAGCTTGTACTAATATTGATTCAAGCTCTTCGACTTCAACAAGATTATAGATGCTTTGCTAACTAGTATTGTCGAGGCCAAGATAGGTAGTGTCTGAGATCAATCCTTTTTTACTTGGTCCCGGATCGGCGGTAGATTCTCCTGTCACTACGGAGTTGAAGCTGTTCCAAATATTTTAGATTTCTTCCCCATTTGGCCTAAATTTGCTGCTTTGGAGGAGCTCTGCGTAGGAGATAAAATGAATGTAATGCAGAGAATAGTTGGTGCGAACCAAGTATGAAAGAGTTATATCAATCAATGAATAATGAAGGATTAAAATAATATTGCCGCAGATACAATCTTTGAAGAGATTTTAGCATAACTGCTCCATTAATTGGCCATTTAATCTTGTCAATCATTTAAATTCTCATGATGTCGTTTATTCGCCGAATAATTCATTTAAGCATGGCTTTGATTTTTTGGCGGTTAATCACAAGTGAATCACTATCGAAAATAGAAAGGCTTTTAATAATAATTTAACATAATATACTCAAGCCTTTTCAATCCTTTTTGAAATTCGTGCTTAGCTTTATCGCAATCGGGGATCGGAGGAATGCTTGAGTATTTACATTTGTGTCATTGCGAAATCCCCAATCGCCAATAGCGATAAAGGTAATTCGCATCGGGAGTTTTTAGAAGGGTGCCTTTTGTTGCATGTATGCTATATTCCCCCATCGCCGATAAAGATATCGCATTGGAGCAAAAGAGAGAGGGCCTTTTATTACAATCGCTTACCTTTCCCGATATCTGACAGTTATTCACTTATCGGATCGGGACAAACCAATGGGTCTTTTTGTTATGCATCCTTTGTTATTGTAATATGCGATCTTGCGATCTCTTTATCGCAATAATAAAGAATTATTCCTTTATTTTATAAGGTCGATTTATGTTCATTCAAAAGGTTTATAATATATTGTTTCTTTTCGGACCTTTTGAGGAATGATGAGTTGATACCAATTTTATTCATAAATCTAAAAGGGACCCATTTCATATTATAGTTGAAGGTAAAATTTTATGAA